>VDFB02375375.1:0-49272 GCA_007258455.2 Sequoia sempervirens
AAGATCTATTGAGCATTCACCAAATTACACTTCTTTGAAACTTGATTCCACATGGCTAAAAGACACCAAACTACCAAAACATGCTTCTAAACTCTTACCAGACCCAAGTACAACTTAAACATCATCATTTTGATAGGTTCAAACTAATAACACTCTCAAAAAACCTTGATTCATCAACTCTTCCAACATTCACACCCAAGACACCAAATGCTTGTAGTAGTCCATCATTACTAAAACAGGTATTTCTCTAAAACCACATTGAATCTCCAAAAACAAGTTACATTTCCAAGAACCCATTTTTGAATACTTTAACATATCAAAAATTCAAATAGAGTTGTTTTGAAAATACCATCTCTAAATTTGATTTTCCGCAGCAAATGGGCTTTAAATAGGCCTTATTTCACTTGGCCACCACTTCAAACATCTTGTAAATAGTCTGAAAAAGCTTTAAAAACTCACTTAAAACCTCCTTGAGTGCATTAACAATAGATTCTAACTTGAAGCCATCAACTTTAATGGAAAACTCATGTTTTTCCATGAGGGCAACAACTATAACTTTGTATTTTGACTTCCCCTACACCTGCAATAAAAAACAAAACAAAAGATAACCTACCCTAACCCATTCCATCAATTCACCAAGCCTAAATTGATGGAATGGTTGTTGAAACCATTATAGACTCTCAAAACCCCTAAATGGAGGGTTTCACATAGTTTATTGTAAAAATACTTAAGACGGATTAAAAATTCAATAAGATGTCCCCAAATCAAGTTTAATGGAAAGAAAAATCACTATTCTACCAAGGACAATAGAAATTAAGGCCTGGAGGTGTTGTATAGGCTATACACAACTAGAAAACAATAAACAAAATGTTGTATTTACTGAACAAGATACTTTTATTAACAAAAGGGTATGTGTAGGATCATCATGGAAAAAACAAGCCCTTATGTGGCAAAAAAATCAGAAAAATCAGAGTTCGGAAACTTGATGTAAAAATTTGAATGATTTATCTATAATATTTCAAAAAATATGTAAGAATAAAATCTATAGAAAATTGAATATAGTTTCTAAACTACTAGGTTTGTTTTAAAAAAAAATCTATTTGGTGAAAATTTGAAATTTCAATGTAGTAGTACTTAAATTTCAGGGAAAAATTAAGAAGTAGGTGTCTGTCTGACCACCCTAACCACAATAAAATAATAATATTTTTGTTATAAGATTTTAGATGTAAGTAGAGGACTCATGTCCCAATGTGATGTATATTTTTTTGTAATTTTTTTCCAAGTAAATAATTAATTATGAATTTTTTATTACAACTTTTAAAAAATATAAAAAACTCTTATGTCTAACCACCTTAACATGGTCAAAACTTCATGAAATTCAATTTTTATTTTTTTAATCCTATAGTATATAAAGCATAAAATGTGATGAATGTTTTGGATTCAAAAAATGTGATACCATTTGAAAGCTTTAGATATTTTTCCATCAATCTATCAATTAGGGCTTTACTCATAATTTGAATAGAAAATGAATAATAATTACTTATTAAATTTAAAGTAAAGCATAATTTATATTGGTGGAAAGTTGAGAATCTCTTTTAAAAACCCTTTTCATTTCATCAATTTTGGTAAAAAAAAAGTCATCAGCCACATACCCATCATATTGCCACATTTTGGCCCATCATGAGCCTACACATACCCAAAACTTCTTCAAGAATACAATCTAAAATACTTTTTTCACCCTTACAATGATTTTTAAAGATGTTTACATCAGTTAGAATAATTTCCCCTTCATCTTCAACTGACCAACAACCTTTGCAATCAACATGACTCTTCATCTTCTTGCAATTTTGCATCTTTTGCAACAAAAAGCCATTTTTTTGAATATTTGATTACTTGACCTCACAATCACTTAGAAACCTTATTTGATGACTCAAATACATTAAATATTACATTTTTATATTATTTTTCCAGATGAAAGTTCAAATGTTGCATAATTTCCTATTAGAGGCATGCAATGCACAAGGTGCTCCTACACCAAACAAATGGCCTGGAAAAGACCTCAAGTCCCTTTGAGGATTGAGTTGCATCAACCTTGATTCTTCACACCTACATACCTTTACCAATTCTAGCTTGTACTGCTTCTTGATGCATACTTGAAATCACTCACCTACCTTTGTTTGCCACCTTGATTCTTTCCATCTTTTGTCTTCATTTCTATCTTCACTTGTCTTTGTCTTTTTCCTTGTCTTTCTCTACCCCTCATATTCACCAATCACTATTCTATCAGTGTTCAACTTCCTTCTAACCTCTTCTCAATCAAAGGATAGAGGAATTTCCTTTTATGGTTTCACCATACTTCTCTTCAACATCCTTTCCTCATTCCTATCAATTCATCCTTGACCTTCTCTTAACTTTCTTTTTTCATCACCTTTTCATATTTTCCAATCATGGAATCATTCTTCAAACTGACTTTCAACTTTTTTAATGGCTGCAAACTCTTCAAGTTCTTCTTAGAAAGATATCCATCTCCCTCACTATTTCATCATACAACCTCAGCATACCATCCATCTTACCCAACAGTAGATCCTGGAAGATGCACCTATCCACTCTCTTTCTTCATGGTGTCACTCTCTTTGCACCTTCTCCCCAACTTAATCTCTATTGGAGGATAGTGAACATAGACTTTTCCTTGTCTATAACAAACACAACTTCTTACTCTCCTTCATGCAGCTTTAAGATGGATCAAGCACCTGCAACCAACAACTCACAAACCACTAGATGAACCAGCTCTAATACCAATTGAAACAAATCATATACAAACTTAAAGGGTACTAAAGACCCTAAACACAAACTTGAGAAGATCTATTGAACATTCACCAAATTACACTTCTTTGAAACTTGATTCCACATGGCTTAAAGACACCAAACCACCAAAACATGCTTCTAAACTCTTACCAAACCCAAGTACAACTTAAACATCATTATTTTGACAGGTTCAAACCAATAACACGCATAGAAAACTCTAATTCATCAACTCTTCCAACATTCACACCCAAGACACCAAATGCTTGTAATTGTCCATCATTACTAAAACATGCATTTCTCTAAAACCACATTGAATCTCCACAAACAAGTTAAATTTCCAAGAACCCATTTTTGAATACTTTAACATATCAAAAATTCAGATAGAGTTGTCTTGAAAAGATCACCTATAAATTTGACTATTCACAGCAAATGGGCTTCAAATAGGACTTATCTCACTTGGCCACCACTTCAAACATCTTGCAAATAGTTTTAACAAGCTTTTAAAACTCACTTCCAACCTCCTTGGGTGCATTAACAATAGATTCTAACTTGAAACCATCAACTTTCATGGAAAACTCATATTTTTTTGTGAGGCCAACAACTATAACTTTTGACTTCCCCTACACTTTCAATTAAAAACACAATAAACCTACCCTAACCCATTCCACTGATTCACCAAGCCTAAATTGGTGGAATGGTTGTTGAAACCATTCTAGACTCTCAAAACCCCTAAATGGAGGGTTTCACACAATTTACTGTAAAAAGACTTAAGATAGATTAAAAAATCAATAAGATCCCCCCAAATCAAGTTTAATGGAAAGCCAAATCACTATTCTACCAAGGAAAATAGAAATTAAGGGTTGGAGGTGTTGTACAGGCCGTACACAACTAGAAAACAAAGAAAACATTGTATTTACTGAACATGATACTTTTATTAACAAAACTTCTTCAAGAATATAATCTACAATGCTTTGTTCGCCCTTACAATGTTTTTTAAAGATATTTACATTAGTTAGAATAACTACCTTTCATCTTCAACCGACCAACAATGTTTCCAATCAACATGACTCCATCTTCTTGCAATCTTGCAATTATGCAATTTTGCATCTTTTGCAACAAAAAGACATTTTTTTCAATATTTGATGACTTGACCTCACAATCACCTAGAAACCTTATTTGATGACTCAAATACATTAAATATGACCTTTTTACATGCTTTTTCAAGATGAAAATTCAAATCTTACATAATTTCCTATTCAAGGCATACAATGCACAAGGTGCTCTTGCACCACTTATCTATGGTTAATATCCTGAAATTACACCACAACAAGCCGAAATACAAATTCATTAATTAAAGAAGGCTAAATCTCACCAAGATTTGAAATTAAATCCTAAAAATAACTTAAGGTCCTAGACTAAGACACCCTAAGTGGTGTCTTAGTCTCAAGGCATGAAACTCGAGGCACAAACATAAAAAAAGGGGCCAATTTATGGTGCCTCTAAAAATAGGGTCCCAAGACCTTTGGAGGAAAAAGACACCCTAGGTGGTGTCTGAATCCCAATCCAAAAATTAGGGACACACAACCAAAATAATTAAATTATCATTTACCCTTTGATGTTTGTTGGGATTAGCCATAAAAAGATATAATTTATTAGGCTTGTGGATGAAAAATAGGACCAATTAAGACATAAATAGGGATAAATAAAGCAAGGTGGTCCCAAAAAAGTGTGAAAATGCAAGGGTATGCATTTTCCTACACTATATTTAGCCCCCACTTTAGTGATAAGATGAACTTGCTTCACATTCACACTAAAGTAGCCAACCATGCAATCAAGAGGGGTTCAAATGTACAAATTTTAGTAGGATAAGATGACGATAAGCAAGAGAGTGGCCAAACCCCCAAGATCAAGATCCTATGACAAACTAACATAGGCACAAAGGAACACACATGCAGATGATATATGAAGCTATAACCATATCACAAACATACACCATCAAAGATAAAAAAGAAGAAAAATAAAAATGAAATTGCTATAGATCAATCTTCAACTGGCCATCCAATGCATTGTGGATCGATTCTAGGCTTTTTTTCCAAGAAGGTTTACAAGTGGAACATGTTGTCCACTATACAAACAAAATGCATGCTCACAAGGGCTAGTGAAGCTAGTTGTTCACTAGGTGAGCCTCAAGGAACCATATCAAAGCCATACAAGCATGACTTTAATAAGGCATATAAAAGGAAATGCATGCTCACAAGGGCTAGTGAAGCTATTTGTTCACTTGGTGAGCCTCGAGGAACCATATCAAAGCCATACCCCCATGACTTTAATAAGGCACACAAAAGGAAATGCATGCTCACAAGGGCTAGTGAAGCTAGTTTTTAACTAGGTAAGTCCCAAGAAACCATATCAAAGCCATACCTCCATGACTTTAATAAGGCACAAGAAGAAAATGCAACAGGAAAGAGGGATGTTTGAAGGGATTTTTCTTAGTTCATGTGAGGTCTCATCTTAGGGAACACTGTGCTTAATGTTTCCAAGAGAGGACAAGTTAAATAAATATCAGACTCTCAGAGGAAATAAAACCCAATGAAACCACAAGAAAGGAACACATCACAGGAAGAAAGAAAATCACACAATGAAACATGAGTGTCAATGTATGCCCCCACTTTAAAGCAGTTTCTAACACCATTGTTGTGAGCAATTGCTTTAAAGTAGAAGATGACATGAGAGCTTACTCAGAAAGCCCTATGCCAAGTCATATGTTTCCAATAAGCTACATCATGAGAAGGGAAGGGGTTTCCCCCAAAATGTATAACTCAGTACGTCACATGCGAGCTAAATTAAGGCATGTCATCCACATCCCAAGCTTGTTCTTATATGTACATGTGAAAGATGGTCAACTAGCCAAAAGAGACAATGACAAGTGACATACAAGGATAAGGCTACTTAACCCCTTTCCCCCACTGAGTGCAAGAAAAGGATGAATCAAAATGATTGATGAGAAACATACTTGTGTAAAAATAAATATCAATTAGAAATATTAGGTGCTCCAACAAAAGGGAGAGTGCTACACTCCTTAAGAAGTTGAATTTTATCACTTAAAGCCTTAAATTCATTAGTAGCATGACCATGAACTCTATGATATGCACAAAATGAATTCTTGTAGTAGAATTTCTTTCATGTTCTTGGAGGGAAGGATATCAAACGATCTCGAAGGATTCCCAAAAAGATACTCTCTTGATTAAAAGTAGAGGATGTTTCATTATTGTGTGAAAAAGATACCTTTTGTTTAGGAGATGATGTCATACTTACACAAGACCCTTTAGGCTGTGAGATTTTGTTTTCTCCTATACAGGAGGGTGTAAAATCTAACGAATTCAAATCATTATTTTTTTCGAGATGACATTGACATTAAGTTCAAAGATTTCTTTGTTTGTTTCATTTCTTTCAAAGGATAATAATCAAGACCATTAGTGTATATCAATTTAGGATGCACTACTGTTAAAGTTGGTTTAGATGAATCCTTTGTGAGAGTGTTGATATTGAGTGAAGGTTTTTTTGATAGTATGATTTCTATCAAAGGAAAATAACCAAGACCATGGGTTGTTTCTTGTGTGTTAGGCTCTATAGGGAGACAAATACCTTGTTCTCTAGCACCACATCCTTTTCCATTGTATCCAAGTTGTTTCATAAGTTTGTAACCTTTTCCATAAAGCTTTTTCATTTCTTTAGGATTTGGTGGTTGTTGATAGTCAATTTTGTCAAAGTTTGTTGTATAATTTTCTTTTTCTTCTAAAGTGATTAAGGTGGATGCTTTTGAAGGGTCTTTCGAATTTTTTGTTGACATTATCGCCTTTTCTTTTCCCTTGTCTGAATATTTGTTTATAATCTTGTATTATCCCATGAATGTTGGTTCAAAGTCTAAGGAATCCTAGTCATCTTCTAATAGCTTTGTAATTTCCTCAATATGTTTTTCTCCATCCTTCTGTTGCATGGGTTCTACTTGCGTAGTTGGTGTCAATGTTTTCAAAGGGTTATCTTTACCTTTCTCAATTTTCAAACAAATGTAGGGTTTAGGATCAACTTTGATTGTATAAACTTTGTTGTTGTAGTCATATTTCATGATACAATGAAGGGTAGAGGGAACAACATGCATCTCATGAATCCATGGTCTTCCTAAAAGAAGATTGTATGAAAGATAATCAGGCATAATGTGGATCAGGATTTGTAATGTAACTTTGTCAACTTTAATAGTTAATTGATTACCCTAAGTGGTCATTTTCCCATGTTAACAAAGCCACTAATAGATAAAGAGGCAGGTTGGATTTTTGATTTATCAACACCAAGCTTATCCAACAGGTTTTCACTACACACGTTTAAGGCCAAGCCATTGTCAACAAGGGTTTGCTTTATCCTTGTGCTATTGTATTGAGCTATGATCATGAAAGCATCATTTTGTTTTTTCACTTCCAAAGGAGGAAGCTCACTTTGGTGGAAAACAATGTCACCATTTATTCCTTGAATCAATGTTGCTATGTCATTTGGTTGTGCATTAGAAGGGATATGGACTTGTTGTAAAGCATTTTGAATCATGTTACGATAATGAGGGGAGGCTTGAATAAGGTTCCATAATGATATTTTAGTAGGAGTATTCTGAAGTTGTTCAACAAGATTATACTCCTTTCCACTTTGTGAAGGAAAATGAGGGGCACTAGGTAAGATAGGATTAGGCAATGGGAGGGATGTTGAAGGTGTTTGTCTTGGTTGTGGATTTTTCCTAGTTTTGTATGTATGAGCAACTATATTGTAACTTGGTTGTTGTGAAACATTGTTCTTACGTGGTTCAAGGATAAGGATGAGTTTGTTTTGAACTTGTGGTATTTGAGAGGCTGGATAAATGATAATTTTGGGTTCGGGAGATTACTCCAAGGGGTATCTAATGTGCATAAGATCAGAAGAAATATCCTTATTTTCATGATCTCTTAGTGAAGGGGAGTCTAATGTAACTTCATCATCTTCATCTAAGGAATTACTATTGTAAATGTTCTCATTTTCTTACACCATGATATCTTCCCTAGTAGGAGAGTTCTTATGAGAACTACAAACCAAATGTCCTTGACATTCAAGGATTGGTTCTTCTAAGATGACTTCATTGCACGTAAGGGAGTTATCAATGGTTGAATTTTCTTGTTCATCAATAATGTTGTTGTCTTGTTCCATAATGTTTTCTCTAGGGGAAGAGAGACACACAAGATTCTCATGACCTTCATCTATTGGATTTTCTAATATCAAAATATCCTCTTCAAAACTAGGAGAAATACTTGGAGAAGAAAAAATGTGATTGTCAAGATTGTCTAAATTTTCACTCCTTTGTCCTATAATGTTCTCCAAAGTAAGGGAAGGAACATAAAGAGGGTTGTCATAAATCTTAAAGGTTTGATTATCTAACACCAACATATCCTCATCATTATCACAAGAGAAGATGTTGGGAGATGAATGTGGATTAGTTGAAGTTTCAATGGTCTCTTGTTGTGTAATGTGGTCATCATAATTACTTATGGTTGTTTCTTCCTGTTCATCAATGTCTTGTCCACCAAGAGAGGTAAAAAGAGAGAAACAACTAGGACTCTCAAAAATCTCATTAATTGGTTCTTCTAACACTGAAATATCCTCTTCACAAATATGAGAGATATTAGGAGAAGAATGAATTTGATCATTAGGATTGTTTAAGGTTGTATTCTCTTTCACTAAAACACTTTCATAGGGAGGGGATATGAATTTTTATTTAGCGTGCCTAGAAAGGTAAGGTACTAACATTGTTTGACCAAAAATGAAAAGCATTTTTAACCATCTCATGCAATGCTTTAATAATGTAAACAATGTACATCCAAAGATGCATAACACTTTTATGCAATGTATGCAAATATTTAAGAATGCAAACAATGTATATCCAAAAATGAAAAGCACTTTTATTAAACTTATGCAAATTTTTATGAATGTAAACATTGTATATGCAAAAGTGAAAAGTACTTTTATCCATATTATGCAAAGTTTCAGAAATGTGAGCATTTTTAGATCTAGTGATGCTTGTAATTGAAATAATTTCAAAAATGAGTGCCCTAAATTGATGTTTTTGACCTAGATGCATAAAATAGATGTTCTCAAAACTTTCTAGACTTATAGTATATGTTACCAAGAGGCTTAGGAAGTACAAAAAAGAAGATTTAAACCCTAAAAAATTGTATCCTCAAACTCAAGAGGGACTAAGATTCAAACAATGGCGTCTTGGTCCTATTGAAGGAATTTTGAGGTTCTAGAAAGTGGAACAAAAAGCAAGCAACCTAGACAGGATTCTAAGGCAAAAACCACAAAGGGACAAAAATTCCAGTAAGGGCGTTTTAGGCCTAGTAGAGGTTTTTTTCAGAAAAAGAGGAAATTCTAGATTGTTTACAGTGTTTCTAGGTTGCCTACCCAGGGACTTGATGTTTAAAAACATAAAAGTGTGCCAATGAATGCAAGAAAAAGTGACTAATGACAAGCAATTAAATGTAAATTTGAATGTGATTTTTTTCAATTTTGAATACGATAACAATGTTCCTAAATGTAATTAGGATGATTGACAATTCACTTTTTTAGTTATTCAATGAGATAAGAGGATGCAAGAAAGAAAAAATGCAACCTATATGCACTTTCACTAATGCAAGATGTAATGCAAGAATGAAGGCAATCTAGATCTATGACCTTAATGAACTCCAAATCAGAAACCTGAATGTCCAAAATGTCATGTTCACGAAAATGAACAATAGGGGAAAGGGGATGCTTTATAACCTAGGTCATAGAACACCACTATTCTCCAATTGTCATTCAAGGATGCCCTAGGATCCCAAATTGGATTGACTATCAACACAAAGGTGAGTCAATTCTAAAAAAGGAAGACCTAGGAGGGGTTTCTTTAAGCTTCAAGGGGTTCACCACCAAGCAAAAGCTTGGAAAAAAAAAAACATTCAACTCACAAAATCTAGTAATGCAAGCCTAATGATGAGTGCAAATGATGAAATTAAGCAACAAGTTAGGGCATGTGTACCTAGGAAGTCTGAAAATGTGATGAAGACTCTAGAAATGAAAAAATGTTGTCAAAATATGCCAAAGAGGACTAAGACACCCTTACTATTGTCTTAGTTTCGCTACTAGTTTTTGGGGGAAATGCATAATCTTCTGATGTTAGAACAAAATTTGAAAGAATCTCTGCAAAATACCCTTGGGAGGACTAAGACACCCTTGCTAATGATTTAGTTCCATCTTGAATTTATAAAATCTTTGAATGTGATCCTGAGGCTCAATGTCTGCACTTCCTTCTTCTCATATCTTAGGTCTCAAAGCTTCTAGATCTAGCATGTAGGTGAGTTTCATGAAGATGACAACTTTGTAATGCAACTTTGTAACTTTGCAACTTTGCACTCCAAATGATCTTCAATCTAAATCTACAAACACAAACACACAGGAGAAGAAAAATTTGTTGTTTGTTAGTAAATGGGGGTTTTCCTTGGTAAAACCCCCTATTGGTAATTAAACCTTGGAATGAAATAGAATAATGAAGGGAAATGATGAATGAACAAAGTGTTATGTTGCAACTCACTAAACCCTTGTTATGAAATTTGTAAACTTGTGTGAAATGGCTAGCTTGAACATAGATTTTGAAATACTTGAATACTTGATAAATCTTGACTTGAATTGCTTGCTTGAATCAAAACCCTACATCACAAATGTTAGCTCAAACACACACACAATGCAAGAATATCTTGGATATGATGCTTGAATCTTGATGATGACTCCAAATGCTTGATGAATTTCTCTTGAATTTTTTTATGGACTCAATTATGCTATTAGGAATGCTCTCACAAAATTCTTTGGTGAAAATGAATGAAAGAACCTTGTATTTATACTTATCTAATGGGGCTGGTGTCAAAGGAGGCTAAGTTTGCTGGGTGAAATTCAATCTAGAAATAACTTGGGGGACTAAAGATGCCCTAGGTGGCATCTGAGTCCCAGAAGGCCCTAAACTATGGGCACAAAATCCAATAGGGGCCCGATTTAAAGGTGCTGCTGAAAGAGGGTCCAAAGACCTTTGGAAGAAAAATACATGGTGGTGTGTCTTAGTCCTAGTCCAAAAATCAAAGACACACAAGCGAGTCATTTAAATTATAATTTACCTTTTGTTGTTTGTGGGATTAGCTATAAAAGATATAATTTATCAAGCATTGGATGCAAAATGGGACCAGGTAAGACATAACTAGGGATAAATAAAAGCAAGAAGGCCCAAACAAATTAGCAGAAAATGTAAGTGTATGCATTATACTACATTACAATAATTAATATATTTAGATATGCATTATACTACATTACAATATTAATATATTTAGATAAAACAATAAGATGAATAGATAGAATATAGGGTGGTGTGCTATCCGTTGTTCCTCTCTATCTCTTCCTGCTATGTCCTCCCTCATTTATTCATTTCTATCCCTCTCCCCTCTCTCTCTCTCTTTCCACCCCATCACCCCTATCTCTCCCTACTCTGCTCTATCTATATATCTCTATTTCTCTCTTTATCCTTTATCTCTCTATATCACCCCCTTTCTCTCTCTCTCTCTCTCTCTCTCTCCCTCTATATATATTAAGCTATCTCTCCCTCTCTCCCCCATCTTCTTCTCTCTCCCTCTCTACATATCATTGTCGCTCTCTCTCCCTCTTCTTTCCCTTTTCTACCTCTCTCTCTCCCTCTCTCCCTCTTCTCTCTCATCCTCTCTCCCCCTCTTCTCTATCTATCCTCCTCTACCTATCTCTCTCCCTTTCTCTCCCTCCCTCTCTCCATATCCCTATCCATTTCCATCTCCCTTCCACATATATCTCTATCTCTCTCTTCCATATCTCCTAACTCCTCTTTCCATTATATCTCCTATCCTCCTACTTCTTTCCTTTCTCTATCTCCTTTGAACATACTCCTCTCTGTCTGTTGCCCTATGAATCCTAATTCTCTGTTTTTCCTCTCATGTCCCATCTCATCCCACTCTGTATCTTTATGTCTCTCCTCCATATTTCATCATCTTGTCATCTCTGTCTCCTCCCTCATCTTCTGTCCTCTGTGTTTGTCTCACTCTACTCTATCTATTTCTCCCTTTTCTTTCTATCTTCCATCTCTATCTATTTCCTCCCCCACCCCTTTCTGTTTCTATCCATCCATCCTCTATCCCTCTATTTATCTCTTCCATCTATGTCCCTCTCTCTTTATCTCTCCATCTCCTTCCTCCATATCCCTCTCCTTCCATCCTCCATCCTCCATCTCCATCTTTATCTCTATCTCCCCTCTATCTCATTTCTTCCCCCCTCTATCTCTCCCTCTTTCTGTCCTACCTCTCCCTCCTCTCTCCTCTCCTCATATTGTGGCTTATGTAAGGCTTGTTGGTATTAGACTTGATTATCTTCTTGATTCAAAGGTTTTGTTTTAAATTATGTTTGGATCCCTATAAATGGATGCATAATTTATTTCAAGCTATCACTTCTCCATTTAAGACCTTTGTTGCACAAACAACATCAATTGCTAAATGATCTACCAATTGACCTAATATGCTACATAAATGTATGCAAAAGAAAAAAGACCAAAATTTATCCTAATTGACCTTCCATACCTCTTCTGCGTACCCATTGCACACTAAGGTGTGATTGCTAGTTTATCTCGTTCTCGGCTGCACATAATTCAAAACAATAGTTTTCTATGTCGTTCCATCCATCCGCCTTAGCGTGCAGCCAAGTTGAAATGATCTCTGGATTAGACATTAGACATTTCGTGTCGAAAGAGATGGCCTGCCACATACTGATATACGTTAGTTATTCATATAGTAATTGCCTTTTTTTAATATCGGACAACATATTTAGTGAGGCCGTTTTACCATATGTAATTTACCTCAAGGGAATTATAGAAAGATAGGATTTGATCGCTGGAGACACCGGGCCCACCAATAAAAAGGCTCTTCAAGGATTTGAGACCATGCAAGCAGCTTCCCAGTGTGTCAGTGCACATATTTTCACACCCCATTAATTTCAACATGATTAGTCCTTGCAAAGATTCTAAACCGGCCAGCTGCTTTAGATGTCGTTTATAGCTGATGTCCACTATACTGAGATTTGACAATCTGGAAAGGTAGCATAATCTCTCAAGACGTACTCAGTGACGGGCGTAGATCATCTCCAGCGATGGCAGGACCGCTGCTAACACAGAAAGCTCACTGCATTCGTCCAAATACAGCTCCCAGAGTTCGCTCAACTTTTCAATGCCGTCGGAAAGGCTGCGAAATGCATTATGCTCAAGATGGATAATTCTTAGTGAAGATAATTCGGATGTTCCGTTTGGGAATCCATTGTCACACAGCTGGGAGTACACGACATCTAAATAATCTAAAGCTTTTAGTCCACTAATGGATTCTGATAGCTCTCTAAGCTTAGCATTGTGATGAATTTCTAGTTTATTCAACTGAGTCAGATTGCCAAAACTAGCGGGAAGATTGCATAAATTCTTACACCAAGATAGATCCAATTCTTGAAGATTTGAAAGCTTACTGAATTCCTTGGGAAAGAAAGAAACACCACAATCTTTCATGTTTAGAGAAACTAGGCTATGGAAGTTTCCCATAGGATTGGGCAGGCTTCTCAGTGATCGGCAATTGTGCAAGTCCAGGGTCTGCAATTTGGTATAGATTGGTGTAGCAGGAAGTTCTTTCAGGAACTCGCATCCCCTCAAAATAAGCACTTTAAGTTTCTCAGGCATTATCTGTTCAAACATCATGACATGCATAAATCCAAACCCTTAATTTTCTTGCACTAATGAAGGAAAAAAAGATAAGTATGTCTTACGTTTGGATGTTCTTCTGTTTTTTCGTCCCGTAGATGAGTTATCTGGCTATCGGTCACCTCCAGAATAACAATCTTGTTGAGGTTGATTCTCGGAGGTAGCCGTCTTGACGAACATCTCGTCAATCTTCCATCTCAATTCGCCAAAGTAGCGTGCCTAAGAAAAGTGTCCTCTTGTAGAATGCAGGGGAATTAAATAAAACAAAGTATGCAAATTAAAACAAGCATGTAGATAAAGTATGCTACTGCACACAAACAAATCTTCTATATATTGAAAATGCCCAAAAACAGATATATGAGACTCTACAGAGCTCTTACAAATTTAATCTCTCATACAAAAATTATGTCAAAATCGTTGCATAAAGCTGGATTTATAGGTACCACCACAAACGGTTAATCTCCTACAGTCGGTGAGCAGAGGTGGTGGAGATTGGAGATAAAGCCAAAACAAATCAGACTGTAGGTGGCATAAAAACTTGAAAAACGTGGCAAGTTAAAGATAAGACAGAAAACAGATTTATGTAATCTTCCCTAGGGAGAAATTAGGGTTTATTTTAACACTCCCCCCTAATTTCGACTATATATGCTTCAAAAAACTGGTGTTAATCATACAAACCCCTATATGCTCTCTGTGAATTTCAAACAGCCTCCTTTGTCAGAGGTTTTGTAAATATATCTGCAAATTGATGTTTTGATCTACAGAACTCCATACAAATTTCATTTCCATTTACCAATTCTCGAATAAAATGAAACCTAGTATCAATATGCTTACTTTTCTTATGGAAAACATGGTTCTTTGCTAAGGCAATGGCAGATTTGTTATCACAGAAAATTTGAGTTGCTTCTTCCTATGCATGTAACAACTCAGTCAAAATTCTTCTCATCCAAATAGTCTGACAAGCTGCTGCTGTCACTGCAACATATTCTGCCTCAGCAGATGATAAGGTCACAATGGGCTGCTTCTTTGATGCCCAAGCTACTGAACCTGATCCAAAACTAAATACATACCCAGATGGGCTTTTCCTGTCATCAGCACTGCTTGCAAAATCACTATCAGAATATCCAGTCAACTTAAAATCTGAAACTGATGTATACAAAATACCAAAATTTGTTGTTCCAGCAATGTATCTTAAGATCCTCTTTCCAGCTTGCCAGTGGGTGCTCATGGGAGACTCCATAAATCTAGAAACTAAACTTATAGAAAACATTATATCAGGCCTTGATGTTGTCAAATACATGAGACAACCAACCAATTTCTTATACAAATTTGGATCAACACTTGACCCTTGATCCTTCTTACTGAGTTTTGTACCAATTTCCATTGGTGTTGCAGCTAGCTTATAGTTCACCATATTAAACCTTCTCAAAAGATCTTTTGCATACTTAGATTGACAAATAAAAATACCATCTTCAGATTGAGTAATTTCAATACCAAGAAAATATTTCATCAATCCTAAATCAGTCATATCAAACTCAGTTTTCATGGCTGTCTTAAAGTCATCAATAGAGAGATCTCCAGCAAAAATCAAATCATCAACATACAAACACACTATCAAAATTTTTCCTTCCTGATTTACCTTTGTATACAAGGTTGGCTCACTTGGACTCCTACTGAATCCTCTGCTATTCAAGTATTCATCAATCCTGGTATACCATACTCTGGGAGCTTGTTTCAATCCATATAACGCCTTATTTAACTTATAGACCTTATCTTCTTGTCCTTCAATTTCGTATCCTGGAGGTTGTTTCACATAAACCTCTTCTTCCAAAAATCCATTTAAAAATGCAGATTTTACATCCATTTGATGCATTTTCCACTTATTTTGTGCTGCAATAGCCAACACCATCCTCACCGTATCAAGTCTGGCAACAGGTGCAAAAGTTTCATTATAATCAATGCCAGGGTGTTGACTGAACCCTTGAGCTACAAGTCTTGCTTTGTGCTTCTCAACCTTACCTTCAACATTTAGCTTAGTTTTATAAATCCATTTAACACCAATACAATTTTTATCTTCAGGTAAATCTACAAGATTCCAAGTGTTATTTCTCTCAATGGCATCAATCTCTTCATCCATAGCTTTTACCCAAACATCTTCTTTAATAGCTTCTTCAAAACTTACTGGATCATATGCAATCAATGCAAAATTTGAAACTTGATCTATTTCTTCATTTTGCTCATATAATTCTCTTAAGCTTCTAGACTTCTGACCTTTAATTCTATTCCTTAATGTAGCTAGTGTGGGATTTGATTCATTACTCACCTCTAATTTTGTTGTTTGTTGTCCACCATAGCCAGATGGTTCACCATGCTCTTGAGTTCTAGGTGTTCTAAATTGTGATGAGCTAACTCTCGGAGATTGTCTTCTTGGAGTGCTTGCTGGAGGTGTATGTCCTTGTGGAAGCAACTGTCCATCTTGTATGGCCTGCTCATTTCCCTCATCATCTCCATGAGATAATACAACTCCATCTAGAACAAAATTATCTATGCTTCCATCCCAAGCCTCTTCTTCCTTGAACTCAACATCTCTGCTAATAATATACTTCTTGGTGATGGGATTATAGAGCCTATATGCCTTAGACTCCTCACTATATCCAATAAAGATACTCTTCTCACTTCGATCATCTAACTTTCTTCTCATCTTTGCAGGTACATGTGCATATGCAACACACCCAAAAATTCTCAAATGATATACACTGCAACTCTTACCACTCCAAGCTTCCTGGGGAACATGGTCCTTCACAATCTTAGTCAAACTCCTATTTAAGATATAAACTGAACATATAACTGCTGCTCCCCAATATTCATTTGATAGATGCTTCTCCTTTAGCATACTCCGAGCAATGTTCATAATGGTTCGGTTCTTCCTTTCAGCTACTCCATTTTGTTGTGGATTAAAGCGAGTAGTAAATTGTCTCTTGATTCCATGATCTTGGCAAAACTCCATGAAATTATTTAGCATATACTCACCTCCTCTATCTGATCTTAGAACTTTAATATATTTGCCAGTCTCTTTTTCAACCAAGGCTTTAAACCTTTTGAATACAGCAAAGGTTTCAGATTTCTGCTTCAGAAGATAAACCCAAGTCTTCCAACTATAATCATCTATAAAGGTTAAAAAATAAATATTACCAGTCAATGACGGTGTTTGCATCGGTCCACACAAATCTGTGTGAACTATCTCCAATGGACCTTTTGCTCTATATGAGAGTCCAGAAACAAATTTCTCTCTGTGATGCTTTGCTAGTATGCAACTTTCACATGAACTTGTTGGTTGCTGAATACTGGGCAACCCTTTCACCATCAGCTTCTTCTGCAGCAAATCTAGACCACCAAAATGTAAATGGCCATACCTTAAATGCCATAACCAGGATTCATCTAAACTCTTAACTTTATAAGCATTCAAAGAGTTAGATAGTTCATTACTTATTGTAAGTGGAAACATCCTATTTTTTGTCATCTCCACTCTTGCTATCACCTACTTACTCGGATACTTATCAATGATTGTACATACCTCATTATTGAAGAACACTCTATACCTTTTCTCCATCAGTTGTCCAATACTCAACAAATTACATTTTAAACTAGGTACATAATACACATCATCTATTGTTCTTCTTTCACCATTCTTGGTATACACAGAAATTAGTCCTTTACCATTAACACTTGCTTTATAATCATTACCCAGCTTTACTTCAGACTGAACACTGGTGTTTAGACTAGTAAACATTTCTCTGTTTCCAGTCATGTGATTGCTATAGCCACTATCCAAAAACCAAACATCATTTGAACTTGCTTGAGTCACATTGCAAGTCAAAAACACTATTTTATGATTATCTTGATAATCAGACTCCTCTGTGATGTGTGCAGATTGCTTACTAGCATCTGCTTGCTTCTTCCAACACTTGTTAGCAAAATGACCATACTTTTTGCAATAAAAACATTGTACCTTAGACTTATCATACCTCTGGTTTCCTTGCTGCCAATTTTTGCTGTCACTCCCCCTTAAATTAGGAGAGTTCTGTCGATATTTCTCCTCAGCTTCTAAATGAATTTGTTGTCTCTTTGATCAACAATTCTGCCTCCTCTTGCTTTGTTACTAGACCTTCCTCTACCTTTGCCTCTGGTAACATGTAGTTGAGTTTTGAAAGATTTCTGCAGTGGATTATCATCATATCTGGACATCCTGGATTCATGAGCAATCAGAGAACCAGTCAACTCATCAATCTGCATTTGACTAATGTCTTTAAACTCTTCAATAGGTATAACCACAACTTCAAATTTCTTTGGCAAACTTCTGAGTACTTTTTCAATCACTCTCTTATCTGAGAGGTCCTCACCATATTGTCTCAATTGATTAACAACATTCATGACCTGAGTCATAAAACTATCTACAGTTTCACTGTCCTTCATCTTTAGATTCTCAAAGTCTCCCCTCAAGTTCTGCAACTTGACATTTTTCACCTTGGATACACCCTGGTAACAAGTTTCAAGAGTGTCCGAAGCCCTCGTTGAAGATTTTGCAGTTGATGCTTTCTGAAATATGGATTCACTTAAGCCTTGATGAATAAGCCCAAGAGCTTTATTATCTTTCTTTCTGTTCTCCTTTAACAAATTCCGCTCTGCATTCGTTAGAGCCATTTATGCTGCATAGTCAACTCGCTCTGAATATCCATCAGTAACAAATCCCCAAAGTTCATGAGAACGCAATAATGTTCTTATTCTAATAAACCAAGAATCATAATTCTTCTCAGTCAGCATAGGAACCTGTGGCTGAGCCAAACTGCTGTTTGAAGCCATATTGATTCAAATTTCTGATAGATGAAATCTTCAGGTGGAAGGGAAGGGCACTTTAGAGTTGCAACAATCTTTGAATTCACTCACACTCAGCGTAGCTCTCCCTGAATCTGTAAAGCTCTGATACCAATCTGTAGAATGCAGGGGAATTAAAATAAAACAGAGTATGCAAATTAAAACAGAGCATGTAGATAAAGTATGCTACTGCACACAAACAAATCTTCTATATATTGAAAATGCCCAAAAACAGATATATGAGACTCTACAGAGCTCTTACAAATTTAATCTCTCATACAAAAATATGTCAAAATCGTTGCATAAAGCTGGATTTATAGGTACCACCACAAACGGTTAATCTCCTACAGTCGGTGAGCAGAGGCGGTGGAGATTGGAGATAAAGCCAAAACAAATCAGACTGTAGGTGGCATAAAAACTTGAAATACGTGGCAAGTTAAAGATAAGACAGAAAACAGATTTATGTAATCTGCCGGAGGGAGAAATTAGGGTTTATTTTAACACCTCTATCACAACATCTGCAAGCCAAAGCAACCTCAAGTTGTACAGTTGCATGAACATGTCTGCCTTCACTGTCTTCTCCTCAGGACAAAGATAACGCACTATCTTGGCCTTTTCCTTGATTGCATAATGGAAAACAAAAATATTTCTCACTTCCACTGTAATTAGAATGGACCTACTATCTACGCCATAAGCATAAAATAGCCACGCAAAACATATGGTCAAAGTGGAATACTTAAAATATAATAAAATTTACAGCAAAGAGCATACCCAATTTTGACGTAAAACACACTCCACATTGTTGACAATTGATGCATTCGCAGCTCCATGTAGAATGCGTTACATCTATTTTTTAGTTTTATGCCTCCATTATCATCCTTAATTTCACCGTTTTTGCTGTCAGCCTTCACCAGGCTTCTGCACATTGACTAATGCATGTCATACGCATGCTTTGGTTTTCCATTTTTTTGAGTCATGTTTTGAAACAACATTCAATTTATTGGAATCGTTTTTCTTTATATTAAGCATGAATAAAGTTGCATTTTTGTAATCAGCAAAATACAGTTCTTTGTGTGCTCTGTTTTTCATGTGTGCTCTATTTTCTGAATTGAATATTGTTTTAATCTCTGCTGTTATATCCACTGTTGTTATCTCTTAACACTTTTAGTGCAGGAATTTGGTTTGCTTTAGTTTTTTCATTTGGTATCAGAGCCTTGTCGATCGTGTTTGCTGGGAGATTGGAGACAAAAAAATGTAAAAATCAAATCACTGCCAATAATAAGAAGGTTGCACCTGTTAATGAGAATGAAAAGATTGCATAGTTTTTGCTATTTTTGAAATCAGCTGCTATAGTTAAAGGAGTTACAGAAGTGTTTGAAGTGTTGCATAGTATAATAAACAAAGACAATAGTTAGTTTTTTGTGAAGAAAAAGCAGCCAAAAATTAAGGAGTACTCGCCCAAAAAGGAAGAACCTATTTACGTGTTGTTTGAGAAATTGTTGTTTGAAGGAGGATGGAAAATCAAAAGGTTGCAGATCTATATATATTTGAGGTGAAGCAAAGAATTCACTGTGTGCAACCACCCAACAAAAGATGGAATTTTTAAAGCCATAGGGAAGGAGATAGTTGTTCACAAATGGTTTTTCTGAAGAAGCTGCAAGGTTGAAAGAAGTTTACAGTAAGTACATAAGCAAGGTAAAATAAAATTGTGTTGTATTAATTGGTGTTCATCCATTTAAAAAAAAAAAAGATTTGTAGAAGATAAGTGTTTGTTATTAAATCACAACCAAAGGAGATAGAAAGTGTTTGTAGTTTTTAAGAAGGTGAGTTTAAGTTTTTTTTTAATGGGAAAGACTGGTAAGAAGGCAAAGAAAGAAACTTCAAATTTAATGTGTGAAAAAAATGGTTTGATAGAAGAGTTAGTGAAGTTGAAAAAGTGTAACTTAGAATTGATAGAGAAGATAATAGAGTTTTCAAAAAGAAAGATGCAATTATTTGTGTGAGAATGAAAATCTATAAAAAGAATTAGAAAAAGTGAAAAAGAAAAAAGAAGAGCTAGAAGGAAGATTGAAGTTGCTTGATGACGTCAAGAAAAATAATGAAGATCTGAAAGGAAAGCTAAATTTGTTAGAGAAAAAAATTGAGTGTTTGAAGTCAGTTGTGTGATGCTGCATGTGAGACAAATGATTTGTATTCTTCATTTGATATGGGTGATGTAGCTAAAGTTTCTTATGGTAAAGAACGTGAAGTTGAAGATGAAGATGTGTTTGAAACTAAAGATTTTGTAGCTTGTGATGTTAATAACAAATGTTGGTTTGAAAAGAGTGTTGGTTTAAAAATTATGAAGATAATGGGATATGAAGGAAAAGGTTTGGGAAAAAATGAGCAAGGAATGAGAGAGCCCATTTAGCCAGCTGTGAGGCCAAAAAGTGAAGGCCTAGGATATGGTGAGAGAGATAGAAATAATGTAACAAGTGTTACAAGTTCATGCAAATCAGCTAAAAGTATGGAGTTTATGGAATGTTCTCATTGTCTTGGGGGAGGACATAAAAAAGAGAAATGTTGGGATCTTCATCCTTGTACAATTTGTGGGTTGAAGAATCATTCAGAAAAATCATGTTGGAATAGAGAGTGAAATGGACAATTTGAGAAAGATTGTATGAAGATAAATTATGGAAGGATTGATGGATCTAATTGGAAAAAAGTTATAAATATGTTCAAAAGGTTGTATAAATCTAAATGTTGGCATGTTAAAAGTAAGAAGGTGTCATATGATCTGAGAGACAGTGAGTCTTCTTTATGTTTGAAATGGTAAAATTTGTAGGCTCTCTTACACCTTTAGGGTTATGGACCTAAAAGGAGAGAGACAAATCTCAATACTTCACTCAAGAGCAAACCTTTGAGATTCTAATGAAAAGGAGATTTAAATTTTGCAAAGGGGATTGTTCTAAGGGCTGAATGATGTCTAATGAGGGGTTCACCACCAAGTGTAAACTTGGAAAACACAAAATGTTGGAAAACATAGTGTGATATGCAAACTAATCCTAAATGACCTAGAAAATGCCTTGGAAATATAAGTAAAACATAATAGAAAGGTGAAAATATAAATGGTGTGCACTAGAATACTTGAGCTGACTGGAAATAGCTCTAAAAATCTAGAAATTTTGACTTTTTGACCAATTGGGACTCATTCACCAACCTAGGTGAATCAGTCCCAGATCAGGGTTTCTACCCAAAAAGTTGTTTCAGGGAAAAGGGTAATAGAATCTACAAACAAATCTGATAGACACCTTTAGTGGGACTCATTCACCACTAATGGAAAATCAGTCGCATTCCGCTTTTCCAAAAATTGAAAGCTCTGATTTGCACTCCAAAACCTGCACTTTCCTCCCAAACCGAGTTTCGGATCCAAACCTGCAATAATAACTTCAAAATAGAATATAACTTGATTTTCTAATGAGGGTTTTGCCTCGGTCAAACCCTTAGTTTGGTAATTAAATCTTGAAATAAATAATGGAATGTGCATATAAACCCTAGCCTTAAGTGTGTCTAAGACTAAGAAATTTGAAACATGATGCAATCCTATTCTAATATGAAAGAACAAGATGCACAAATGAAACTTGAATGATGCAAGCCTCACTTTAGGAGATCCTAAATCACCTCAAATGAATTTCAATGATATGTAAACCCTCCTTAGGTTGAAAGTAGAGTGACAATGGAAGATGGAATCACTTAGAAAGCAAGTCCTTGGGCTTGGCTTGATGGCTAGTTGCATCTCCCCAACCTAGAATTCTTCATGATTCGCCATAGAGATCCATGATCAACCCTTGAAAATGCTAGATATTGAATGAAAGTGAGCTTGAAGACCTACAAAAACACTTGAATTCTTCTCCAAAGCTTCAACTTTGCTGCAAATAGACTTTTGAATACTCTTGTGAAAGATTCTAAACACTTGAATTTTGAATTTGTTGGCTCCAATGGCTTAGAATTATGCTTGGATTGCTTGGATATGATGAAAATAATTTAGAAACTTGTATTTATAGGCATTGACACCTAATTGACCATTAATTAGATCTCAAAGGCCGACATCCATCCAAAACTTGAATTAAATTGATGAATTCCCACTCAAATTTGAAAAATTTCCCAAATGGGACTCATTCACCAACCTTGGCAAATGGGTCCCACCAAAGGGGACTCATTCACCAGTCCCACCTAAGGTTTTTGAGATGGGTTTTCAAGATTTGAATGTTTTAAGTGCTTTTTGTTGGGATTTAAGTGATTTTATATTATTTTTGAGTGGAATGAGCCTCTAGATTCAAAATAATGGGTCTTAGGGGCCTATAAATGGTGATTTTAAAGGGTGATTAATGCAAGGGTGCCAAAATAGGTCCAAATTAAGTGTGAAATTGCCTCACTTTTAAGAGTGTACAATTTTCTACACTACAATGTTAGAGAAAAGAATGGAAAACCTTGTGATCTAAGAGAGTCTATCTGCACACTAAGTTGCTCAAGTTCAGTTTACAAAACTTTAACACTATATTGTGAGTCTTAACATCAAAGGGGAGTATGTTGGAAAGTGATGCATGAGCCTCACTGCCATGCAATTTACTGAGGATGTCATGTAGTGTTATTAATAAACAATTAATTTTAATAACTGTTTGTAAGTGCATGTTTACTGTAGCTATTATGTGCAGTCCTATTTTTATATAAGCTATTTTAGTTCAATGCATGCATGAACTATATTTAGTACTGGTAATGCAAAACCTATATAAAGAGAGGTCATATGCAATGAATTTTATTATCAGATAAATAAAAGAGAAGTCTTGTGTTTGTGTAAAAGAATTATTTCCTTTGTTCTTTGTTTCTATGTTTTATATTTGTTGCTCCTGCTAATAGTGGTTGTATTATCCTAGGCTTAAGATTTTACACACATTGTCCTCATCGAATAGTCTTGTGCTTTTATGGGACTAAGCATTCATTTCTTTTGCTAAATCTCTTCCCAAATCTTTGGGGCAGCAATGGATCAGCAGTTCATTACTAGGGCCCAAGTTTACCAAGGACTTTTGCAACAGATGTGTGAGAACGAATACCAACTCCATTTCAGTTCTGCCCAAAAGATCATAGCAAGTTCTTTGTTCCTCCCAGTACAAAAGCAAGCTATATTCTGAAACATTTCATTTACAATAGAATCAAGGGCGTCGTAGGGGACTCTAAGTATCTTTAGCAGATTAGGCGAACACCCTAACTTGTTTGCCCGGTATTTCCATACATTTCTATCTATTTCACCAAACAAGCTTTTACCAAGAAGTTGGAGGGCAAGAGGAAGGCCTTCACATGCACTAACAATATTGTTGGCTCAGAGTTTGTAGCTCTCTATCTGGAGGGCAGGAATTAGAAAAGGCGTGGAACTTAAACAATTGCATAGCATGTTCGTGAGAAAGCTTCCCTACCTTGTACATTTCATCAACTTTGGCTAATTTTAGAATTTGTTGATTTTGTGATGTAATAAGCAAATGACGACTTGCCCCGTAGTCAGTGTAATTCCTCCAAGAGCTTCTAGCTGCTTGGAGCTTTGAATGTCATCCAATAGGACGAGAGTTTTCTTACCCTTGAGAAAGTGTTGCAGGAGAGCTTTGTTGGGATGTGAAGCCCAATGGTCATTCGACTCTTTCATCTCCTCCCAACTCTTGAGTTCATAGCTGATTACAAGTGTATAAGTATAGTTCATGTATTGTGTTGTATCATTGGTTAATATAAGATTATTCCATGTTTTCTTGGTGGATGTAGCCATTTATGGTGAACCACGTTAAAACCTGTGTTATGCTGTTATGCTGTTATGTTATGTTGTGTGACTTCTAATTCTTGTTTTTGTCTACTCCTTTAATACTCTACAATTGGTATCGGAGCATGGTTAGAGCCAAGGAGCAGATATGGAAGATAGTGTACTTCTATTAACCGAAGAAGAAATTGAAGCAGATGATTGGGTGTTAAATACGGGAGCTTCGTTTCATGTTACTTGGTGTAAGGAATATTTCAAAACCTTTCAAAGCGGTGTTTTTGGTAAGGTCCTTCTTGCAGATAATAAATCTCTTGATATTGTTGGCATAGGAGATGTTTTGTTGAAACTAACAAATGGAAAAAGTTGGTTGTTAAGGGATGTCAGATATGTCCCTCAACTGAAACATAATTCAATTTCAGTTGGGCAATTGAGTTCTCAAGGATGTGGAGTCATTTTTGAACTAAGTAGATGGAAAGTGACAAAAGGAGTCTGAGTGATTGCAGAAGGCAGCAAATTAAACACTTTATATGTGTTGGAGAGTCACAATGAGGTGGGAGTTGCGAAGGCAATGGTGGATAGTGACACAGAGCCCTGGTTCAAGAGGCTTGGTCACATGGGTAAGGAAGGTCTTGAGAATTCGCACAAAAATAACCAATCTCCGAAGCTGAAATCAATGAAAGGTAAGAAGAGGGTCACGTTTGATCTTCCCAAGGAGCGAGAACAAGTGAGGAATTCCATGAAACGTAGGGTGAGAGATTATGATCACAATTCCACAAATAAGAAGTTAAAAGCACAAGTAGTGCCTCGTGAAGAAACAACTGTTGAATGTGGAATTTCGTTGATGGAAATAGATGTAACTCCCTTGGTTGCACAATTTGTTGTAGAAGCCACTCCAATGGATGAAGATATGCCATTTATTGAAGCAGAATTGCATGCAGGTGAAGCTAGAGAGGCTGAGAGTGCAATGGTAGCCGATTTGGAGGACTATGAGAAGAAATCCCTATAGGCTGGCAGTGGCGGGAAAAGTCCAGTTGGTGAAGTTGACAAGTCTGGGAGCTATGGAGGATATAGGGCATCTAGCGGGATCTGTCTAGAACCCACTCCTTTTGAAGATTCCTGTACTCCCAAGCGAAAGTCCATTAGCTTGAATGTTGATAGAAGTGAGGGTTTCAATGTGCCTCTAAGAGATGATTTTATCGAGGGGGACAAGCTCACCGCTCATGATTCGGATCAAGAAGAAAGAAAAGAGGAGGAGCTAGACATTGAGAAGAAGTCTCACATTTTGGATGCTGGAAACGAAAGAAAGCAAGATGAAGCAGACGCTGAATTAAAGCTGAATATTCAACAAGAGCTTGATGATTTCGTTTTGCCGACTGCCCAAAAGCTTAAAGCACACCAAGAATCTTTGAGCAAAGGAAAAGAAGACAAGTATGATGGGTATGAGCTGAGACAACACCCTTGGCCTAGCTGGCGGTTTGCAGAGCGAGATTACTCGTTTCTGAACAGTCATGGGTTCGATTCCAAAACCGTTACAAAGGAGCAGTTCATGTATGAGACGTTAGGAAGACGTTATTGGAAAAAGGAGACGTTACGGATGCCACCAGGTGGTGGTGCTTATCGCTATAATGATCTTGCTCTATTTGGGGACGTTGGTTGCCAGATGCCCAGATCTGGGGGATATGAAGCCGCTTGGAATGAGACACATGTTAAGGAGAAATTTAGAAAGAAGTAGAGGGAAAAGAAACTCGTAGCGTCGGTGACGGATGGTGTCCCGGATGAGCTCTGCTACAAGCGTTCAGATGGGAAACAATGGAGTATGGTGCGTACGACTACTATGGATGGAAAATTGCATGTTTACTCAATCAAAGGTGACAATCTTGTGGAACAATCTGTTCTTGAAAGACGTCGTGGTCCAATCAATGCAGTTAATAAGGATGAGATTGTTACTAAGGTGCGAGTACCGTCCTACTATTACGCCTTAGTTGTATTTGTCACTGAGGAACTCCCCCGCTTGGCACTTCAGTTGTATGCACAGGATAAAGAAATATTCAAAAGAATTCGACTTAGACCTCACATACATTCTAAGATTCTTACTATTGCAGATAGTCTAAGCAGTCGTTCATCTGTTTTTGAAGCTTTCTTGAGTGCCTCTTTAGCAAGATTAATCACCTCTCTACAAATTTTGAATGTTCTTACAAGCGTAGGTCAAACAAGTGATGTTTTTGGCCATATCCTAATGAGCAAGCACGATTTGCCAATGGAGGGCCTTATCCTCTAGATCTCGGTCTAATCACAAAGGCATGCCACAATGGTCCACCACTTCCAAAAGAATTGGCAGAACAATATTTGGCAAGAAATGATCATGTTGTTGGCCATTCTCAAGATGGGTTGTCGTCCTTTCCACTACATAGAGGAGTTTGTTTCCAGGACAAGAGGTCTGAAATAGAGGAGTTTGTGAAATGTCAAACTCTGGAGAAAGCTATCTGAGACATTACATTCCACTATGTGCTTTGTTTGTGTTTGAGGTGCTCTCCACTTCAGGTGATACTCATCTAGGGGGAGATACACCTGGAGGTTGGTATATATGGCAGGTCTGGAGCACTACTAAAAGGTCTGATATGCATGAAGAACGAAAGTCACTAAAGAGGGAGCTCCTGATGGTGCAAGACCAGATGGTCCTATTGCAACAAATTGTTGACTCCGATTTGACATGGAGAAAATTGATTCATTGTGTTCGTGAGCAGTCATTGGAAAAACTCAAATCTTCGATGGGCCTGGTTGTAGTGTGAGTTCGAAGTGGAAATGCAGGGGATGTCATGCAATGCATGGCTGTACCAGTTGGACTTCATGGGGGAGATTGTTGGGATGTGAAGCCCAACAGTCATTTGACCATTCATCTCCTCCCAACTCTTGAGTTCATAGCTGAATATGAGTGTATAAGTATAGTTCATGTATTGTGTTGTATCATTGGTTAATATAAGATTATTCCCTGCTTTCCTGGTGGATGTAGTGATTTATGGTGAACCACGTTAAAACTCGTGTTATGCTGTTATGGTTATGTTATGTTGTGTGACTTCTAATTCTTGTTTTTGTCTGCTCCTTTAATACTCTACAAGCTTTACCTCTATCAACATGATCTACTTCGCCTCTAAATTCTGATACATTCTTGAGTATCTGGGTCTACAGCTTTACAAGACCATTTAACTCATGAAATCTCTCTCCCACACCCAGTACAAAACAATGCACTTCAAACTGAGAGTGCAAGTATTTTACGTAAACAAGCTTGGCAAGGGTGGCTTTACCCATCCTCTCCATGCCATGCATACCCACTTTCACAATCTTCTCCTGGCAATCCTCTACGTTCAATAATTTGCTGACTCGCTCCACGCGCCAGTCTAAACCAAAACATTTTGGAATGTCCAGATACACCTTGTCTCAAAGTAAGAATTTGACAACATAATTTAAAACAATTTTAATCAAATCTTCTTCTCTGCAAAAGCGTAAACTAATGTTAGTAGAATACTTTATAAATTGAAATGGGAAAGTTGAAAAAAAAAAAGCACTTCGGCAGAGGCTTACCCAGAATATTGATCGTGCGACCAACCAGATCGATCTGCAACACTCTTTAATGCGCTTTTGTATTCATGGATTTTCTCGGGACTTAATTTTTTCTCACTTTCATGCTGCTTGAAATGTTGTGCATATTTACCTCCATCCGGGTTGCGAACGTCTGATGCAAGAACATCATAAAACAAGCGAAAGATTCTGACATCACGGTTCACCATAAACGAGATTTCGTCCAAGCACCAATTTGAGTCGGCGATGTTTTTGGAGAAATAGGAATAGAGATTCTACTTGACATTATGGCTTGCTCTAAACAGGAGGACATGTTGTGACCCTTGTGTAAGCTTTCTTTGTCTATGAGCGTCGGAATACCCACTCCAAAAAGAGTACGATATAGTCGACCAGCGAAACCATGGCGGATGTCGGGGCCGCGAAAGCTGAGGAAAACATCATAGTTATATATTATGTTATTAGAGGGATCAGCTGAAGAGCAGGTAGTGGCATAGAGGGACATATTGCACCCTGCAGCTTTCCTGAAAGATGACAACTGATAAATTGCTCAAAGGAAAGATCGACTCAGTTTATATTTATAGTTTGCATTCTTTGGTACTCCATATTTATAGAATAAATTGTTCTGCGCCCCTGTTAAAAATATCAAATTTCATTATATTAAAGTTATTCTGCTCTATTTAGACTGCCTATGGGAATATTGTACAATGTACATTGTATATTTATATTTATTGTGGGTTACAGTTGATGTTATCGTGTTGATAAATAGACAAATTAAATGTCTGTCACAATCATTTTCCTTCACTGTTTCAGCCGCCCTAAAAGTTAACAAGAGTGGTGTAGTTTCAGTACTGTTGGCTTCACACAATTATTGTACAACTTCCATAATGCAGAGGCTACAAGAATTGTTGCAGGAACAGTTGGCCGACACTTTTTTTTGGCTTTTGCTGCGCACTAGTAAGATGTCTGTACCGAGTATTCGATCAACTCTGTTCCGCTAGTTTAAATCTCAGTTTTAGAAATATCGTATAACCATAGTTGGACAATGAGAACATCTTGTGGAGACGGGGTGCGAAATCTAGAAAAGTGCATAACCTTTTTTCCTCTATGTTTCTAGCCTATATTATGTGCCCCTTTCATTTGTGTAATTATTTTATCTGCCTTATTAATTAATTAATTTATTTTAAAGAAAAAGTAAAAATAAATATATTAAAAAAGTGTTGGATTATATTTTATATTTTTGAGATTTTCAAATTGTAAAGAGTCATTGTTAACGTAAGGAGGAGGAAAATTCAAGAAGGTCTACCCCTATACTAGAGTCTATAGAATCCAAAATAACTCAAATCACCATGATCACTTAAAGGATCAATCCTCTTATGACAATTAAATATGACCATTTTGAATACATTAGATGAGATGATTTATTAAAAGGTAGTGGTCCTACGCTTAGAAACATGTCAATGCTTATTTTCTTTTGAAGCCCACTTGACAAGAGAATTCACTACACCATTTCATTTCTAAAGAATATAGGAAAAAAAATAAATAAAAAAATTCAAAGATAGATGAAGAATTTAGTTCACTAAATAAGCAATCATGCAAGAAGACACTTGAGAAACCTTCTTGTTTAGAATATAAATCAAAATAAATGAATTAGTTTCATAAATAATCTTTTTTAAGCCTAACTCACATGCCTTCTCGAGAGCCACCAAAATAGCTTGAGCTTCCATTACTTTGGTAGATGTAGTATCCATCAAGTAAGAGGAAACGAAAAAGGACCATACCATCACTTTCATGACCAATTCCTCCAATTCTAGTACCACTCAAGCTACCTCGAGAGAAACCATCCATATTAATTTTGGAAAAATAGAAGAGGAAGGGCACCACTTACCACAACTATTCACCTTTTTAGATAACCAAGCTTTAAAACTATATAGAAATTAAATATTTTAAAGTTCCAACCTACTTGAAAGAAGTGAATCTCAAGAAAATAAAATTATTTTAAAATAATATTTAGCATTAATGTTTTCTTTAGGCATTAGCATAATATTCTTCTAAACCTATTCAAATAGTTGTTGGTGATCCTTGAAGATTCTATGATTCCTCTCTAGCTGTATCTACCAAAGAATAAAAATAGGACCAATATCCCAAGCAACCATAAGGGACAAGGTTGATGTAGGGGGACATCCTAAATTCTCCTAAAATTCAATTAAAGATGAAGCATGAATAATAGGTCAATTCTATTATTGTCACCAATCTCTTAAGTTCCCAAAGAGAAAGGTCATTGAAAGAAGAATTAATCAACATTTTGTTAATATTTGGACATATAATAAATTTTGAAGGGCCAATAAATGATCTCTTTCTTATTTGACATAGAAACCATATAAAAATATTTTATTTAGGCTAGTTAAATTTATTCCATATTTTTCTCTGTTGGAGAAAATATCTAGTCCCATCTTGCTTATTCTATAGGATTCAATATCTAAGACTCATAGAATACACTTATTTGGAATCATAACCCCAAGCAAGATAATCATCTTCATCTAGAGAACAACGAGATTAATCCTTAAGAATAGCTTTAGATGAACTTCCTCGAAGCCAACTACTAGAATAGTTCAAGCTATATATTTAATACTTCCTGTGGACACATAAAAAAGTATCCCTTTTTTGCTTGCTTGATTTGAAAATAATTTATGACAAATTGGACTTAATGAGGCCTTGATTTAGTGTTGTGAGGCACTTTATTCATCCACACTATGTCTCGGGTCCTTGCAAATTGAATAAAATAGATTTATTGATGTCTTGCAAGAGTGTTTTAAGGTGTTGTAATGCATCTTCACACTTTTCTAGGACCACAATGTTATAATTCACCTAAATAAGCTTACCAAGACCTATTTCAAAATGTTGTAAAGTCTTGTAACAAACTTTCACACTTTCCTAGGCTTGTCATCAATATTTACACCTTTCTTATGCTTTAAATGGCCCCTTTATGCACTTACAAGACTTAATTAAGTGTCTTGTTGAAGAACCCCATAAACAACATTTAATATATCTTAATCTTTGGCAACCAATCAAAAATTCCCAAGTGGACTAAGTCACCACCTTGGGAGACTTAGTCCCATGTGGCACAAAAATCAAAATTAACTTAAAATTCTTTTAGTTTTTTATTCCCCAAGACCTAAGGTCAGCCTGTGATGAGGTATTTCCAGGAATTAATGCATAATTTTGTATAAATAAAGGGTTTTCCCTCTCATTTCACTAGAATTATTTTATTCCATCAATCAATCTTCTCAATCACTCATCATTCTTCTCAAGCAAGCTAGGGTTTTATCATTGCAAGTCATCAAGATAGCTTCCAAAGTCATTCAAGGGCAGATTCTTAATGTGTTGCTAAAAAAAATCAAGGTCAAACATCATGGCAAGGTAATAACTCCATTTCTACATGCTTCATTACATTCTTTTCTTCATTTGGTTTAATTACCTAAAAAGGGGTTTGAACAAGGCAAACCCCCATGCCCTAACATCCAATATTTCATCTTCTCTTCTTGTGTGTTTGTAGGTGTAGGTATTTTGAGGTTTTGAAGATCATTGAAGATTTGTTTGAGTACTTGTTGAAGACATATCCTTGTTGACCAAGCCTAAATATCAAGTTAAAGTTGTATTCAGATCCAAAAATAAGAGTTTCAGAAGTGGACACCTGTAGGGAACCGACGGGCAGACCTGGGGCTTTTGTTTCCACTTCAAACTTTTTAAAGATTTAGAGGTGGAATAAGTTGCCACTAGTGGTGACTTGGTCCCACTAGACTTTATTTTCAAATAATTTGTAGATTCAGATACCCATTTGGCCGAAACAAGTTTCTGAGTAGTTTCCCCAAAACTAGGACTAAGTCACCCAGCTTTTCGCAAAGTGTCCCTTTTGTTCACAAAGTGTCCCAATTGGCTTAAAAGTTAGTATTTCTAGAATTTTAGAGTTTCTTCAAGTCTATAACATACTTCCATGTGCATACCTTTCATTTCACAACTTTCTATTAAGTTTTGTTTGCATTTTTAGGTCATTTAGTTCATGTTTGCATACAACACTATGTTTTCTACCACTTTACTTTTCTTAGATTTAACATCAATAAGTCATTTCCTTTATTAGTCTCTTGCATTAAAACATTACATTTAGGAATATTTCATTCATCCTTGCATTAACTTTGAGTATTTACATCGCATTTTGGCCCAATCTTTCTCCTTTTAGGTGAAAAACCCTAGAAGTGTTAGAAAGTATTAGGGTGCCAAAATATTTGTTTACATTATGGTGAACCTTCATTTAGAATACCTTCTTTTCTATTTTGGAGTCCTTCATAATCCTAGATTTAGCTCATATTAGCTTTGCATTAGGATTTGCATTGCTTAATTTGCGTCTAGGGTTTCAATTTTTTTGCATTAGTGAAAGTGCATATAGGATGCATTTTTGCACCTCCAATCATTGAAAATCATTGAAAAAATATATTTTCATGTTAGGTCTGCATCATACAGTACATAAGTCATCAAAACCCATTGGAAATTCCTATTTTTTTTTCCAAAAACCCTAACTAGGACTATATCGCCAATCTGGGCGACTTAGTCCCTATCCTGAATTTTAATTGTCAGTTATAGTGTCATAAACATCATTTTTGTGCTTCCTAAGCCTCCTAGTATCATATACTATAACATTTTTTTCATGCATCGAGCTCAAAAATGTCAATCTAGGGTAGTCATTTTTGAAATCATTTCCATTATGAGCATTTTTACATCCTAAATCATTGAAAATCTTAGAAATTTTGCATGTGCATCTTAGGTCTGCATTATATAGTATAGAGGCCACCAAATTCTATCAGAAAAATTTGAAAAATCTCACACAAATCCCTACTGGGACTAAATCACCACCTTGGGCGACTTAGTCCCTGTTCACCCCCGAAACAGCCTTTTACAGAGCTGAAAGCCCTATTTTTAAGCTTCTATTTGATGCCTCTACCTATATGTATCCATTAGCTGAGTTTCTGTAACATGCATTTTATCAAAATTAGCTTAAATTAGCTCATTTCATGCCTTGTTTAATTTGATATTTTCATCTCCAACATTTCATCTTTCAAATTGTTACATAGTATAATCAACAACTTACTTTGTTTTCCATATGAAAATTGCATTGCACCTTATTTACTTTTACATAGCATGTTTTCATTCAAAAGATGTGGCTTTGATTTAGTCAACAATGGATTGTTTAAGTATAACATCCCCTCCTATTAATTCAATTTTGATTATACCGATGAAGTCATTAAGAAACATGTTAGTCATAGTCAAACCATTGATGCAATCCTTAACATTACATTACCCATTGGTGAGAATGGTAGTGTAGACAATCATAACAATCATACTTGTTCTTCTCTTGATATCTCTCCTATTAGTGATGAAGATATCTTGGTGAAAGAAGATACAAGCCTTGAGGGTCTTGATTTCCCATCTCCTCACTTCCCTTTGGAAGATGTTAGACAACAAGAACATGAAATCATAGACACATTTCTATATATCACCTTACCTAGTCTTCGTAACCATGAAAATCAAACTTGTCCATCTCCTAATATCCCTCCTTGATGTAAAGAGGATAGGTTGGTGTTAAAATATATCCCTCTTAAGTATCATGAAACCCTTGATCCTCCCTTCCCTAATGCTCCTACCATTTGGGATAATCTATTTGAAAATCATAGTGGTCCTTCTCTTGATGCCTCCTCCACTTGTAATGAAGCTAATTTACAAACCTTAAACTTGGATGAACATATTACAAGCACTCCTAGTAGGGTAGATAATATGGAACAAGAGAATGATACCTTAGAAACAACTGAGAATCAAATAGACTCTTCTTCTAATCTCCCCACTCTCAATAATCAAACAAATTCCACCATTCATAACTCCCTTACTCATGATGAAGTCCTTTTAGAAGAACCAACTCTCGAATGTTATGAACATGTGGATTATGGTTCTCCAAAATACTCTCCTTCTAGGGAGGATATTATACAAGATAAGGCTAACATTGACAATAATAATATTACGCCCTTCCATGAATAGTCCCTTTTAGACTCTCATTCACCAAGGGGTGCTAATATTATTCAACCTCAACTCATCCTTTACCCACCATCACATAAACCTTTGCCTCCACCTAAATATGAGTTTACTCTTTACCCACCTCAAACTAACGTGTTACAAAAACTGAGTCATAATACCATTGCTCATACATATAACACTTGCAACAATCTGCAACCATAACAACCTACCCTAACACCATTACCTATACCTAATCCCATTTTTCCTAGAGATCCTCAATTAAATTCACCCATTAAGCAGTACAATCTTATTGAACAACTAAAGAATACTCTTGCTAAGATATATCCTTATGGGATCTTATTCAAGCCTCCCCTCACTATCACAACATGATCCATGCAGCCTGCAACAAGTTCCTATCCCTTCTAATGTGCAACCAAATGACATAACATCTATAATTCAAGAACACAATGCTGACATTGTTTTCAACCAAAGTGAACTCCCCTCTTTGGATGTGCAAAAACAAAATGATGTGTTCATGATCATCACACAATACAAACAAAAAGGGATAAAGAGAACTCTTGTTGACACTGGTTTTTCCCTTAATGTGTGTAGTGTGAGCCTTCTAGATTGGCTTGGCATTGATCAATCGACCATTCAACCTAATTTTTTTTATCTATTACGAGATTTGATAATGTTGAAAAGAAACTGCTAGGGGTGAGTGTTATACCTCTTACCATTGGAGTGGCCACCTTGAATACACCAATCCATGTCATGCCTTATGAACTTTCAAGTAATCTTATCTTAGGCAAACAATGGATTAATGCAATGAAAGTTGTGCCTTCCACTCTTCATCAAAAAATGAAATATATTCACAACAACAAAGTATACACCCTTGACGTTAATCGCGAACCTCATAGTGTTTTACAACTTGAGAAAAACAAAAAAAATTACTTAAACACATCAAAATCAACTATACCAGTGGAACCCGTACAAGCAAACAACAATGAACAACCTATTGACAAAGTCACACAACTATTAGAAGATGATTGGGGTTCCTTGGATTTTGAACATGATTAGTCATATGTGAATACAAGATCATACAAAAAGATTATAATGAGAGAAATGAAAAATAAAATGACCATTCAATAGAACCCACCTCAACCACCTTAGACAAAGAAGAAAATTACACAACAACCTTTGATGCACATAGCAATGAAAAAACACCTGATTCAAAAGCGATGAAAAAGCTTTAGTAGAAAAGGTTATGATCTTATGAAACAACTTTACTACAGTGGAAAAGGATGTGGTGCTCATGAACACGGTATCTGTAACCCTATCAATCCCATTATGCAATAAACATCTCATGGTATTGGTTATTACCCTTTAATAGATATAACCAAACCTTCACTCAACATTAATAATATCACAAACAATTCCTCTCAACCAATTTTAACTATAAAGAATCCTAATCTTATTGACACTACTGATCATTCTCCTTTAAACACAACATTAAACACACCAATACATCCTTTCTTAATGTAAATGTTATCTCACAAAACACTAATGATTGGAGTTCACTAGATTTTACTCCCTCCTATCAAGGAGTGAATAAAGTCTCACAATCTGCAAAGTTTTGCATAGGTATGACATCTACTACTAAGCAAGATGTATCTTTAACACAAACCATAGGAAAATATTCTAATGTTGATCAAGAGGGTATCTTGTCGAGACTCCTCCAAGATCACTTGATATCCCTTCCTCCAAGAACTCAAAAGAAATGCTATTACAAGACTTCATTCTGTGCTTATCATAGAGTTCATGGTCACTTCACTAATGAATGTAAGGCTTTGAGTTGTAAAATCCAACATCTTAAGGAGTTTGGTGTTCTTCCTTATGTGGGGGCACCTAATTCCTCTAATTGATACTGATTTTCACTCTTCCATGCATCTTCTCAATCATTTTGGCTCACCTTTGTCCTGCACTCAGTGGGGGCAAGGGGTTGTGTAGCCTTGTCCTCGTATGTCACTTTTCATTGCCTCCTTCTGCTAGTCGTTAACCTTTCATGAATATATAAGAGCAAGCTTGAGATGTGGGCAATGTGCCTTAAGTTTGCTCGCATGCGACATACTACCCCTTTTTCATGATGTAGCTTCTCAAAAGCATATGACTTGGCATAGGGATTTTCAAGTAAGATCTCATGTTTCCTTCTTCTACTTTAAAGAAATTGCTCATAGTAATGGTGTTAGCAATCGCTTTAAAGTGGGGGAATACATCACCACTCACATTTCATTGTGTGATTTTCTTTTTGTTGCAATTTACTCTCTTGGAAACATTACATACAATGTTGCTCAGGATGATACATTGCACTTGTCCTCTCTTGGAAACAAGATGAGATCATTTGCAGTCTTCCTCTCTTGGATACATTAAGCATGCTATTTCCTAAGATGAGACCTTGCATGAATAGAGAAAAATCCCTTTGAACAAACCTTACACCATATTGCATTAACAATGTCTATAAGTGTCAAGCATATGAAGTTTTTCTTACCTCATAGAGCTCAAAAATCATTTTCCTTTGTGGCACCTTATCAAAGTTATCAGGAAGTATAACTTTGATATGGTTGAGCGGGAAGCCCATTCCAAGGAATGAATTTCCCCATAACCACCTATGTGCATACCAACTAGAATATGTTTTATCTTTTGGGATAACTCACCCCATGGACAACCTGAAGTTTTGTGGCCCCAAAGTGAGTGTATTGTGGATTACTCACCTTATGGATGAAGTTATGTTTTGTGGCCCCAGAGTGAGTGCATCTTTCCTACCCCATTTTATTTCTTGTCATTTTGTGATTTGATCTTTGGGGCTTGACTACCTTCTTGATCTCTGCATCTGTATACTCAGATCTCTCTTGAATGTCTACTTTAGTGTGAGTTTGACGAAATTTCATCCTCTCACTAAAGTGGGGGTAAATGTGGACACAAAAAAAGTATCCCTTTTTTGCTTGCTTGATTTGAAAATAATTCATGATAGATTGGACTTAATGAGGCCTTGATTTAGTGTTGTGAGGCACTTTATGCATCCACACTATGTCTTGGGTCCTTGCAAATTGAATAAAATAAATTTATTGATGTCTTGCAAGCATGTTGTAAGGTGTTGTAATGCATCTTCATAGTTTTATAGGACCATAATGTTATAGTTCACCTAAATAGCCTTATCAAGACCTATTTAAAAGTGTTGTAAAGTCTTGTAACAAACTTTCACACTTTCCTAGGCTTTTCATCAATACTTACACCTTTCTTATGCTTTAAATGGTCCCTTTATGCACTTACAGGCCTTAATTAAGTGTCTTGTTGAAGAAGAACCCGATAAACAACATTTAATACTTCTTAATCTCTGACAACCAATCAAAATTTCCCAGGTGGACTAAGTCGCCACCTTGGGTGACTTAGTCCCATGTGGCACAAAAATCAAAATTAACTTAAATTACATTCAGGTTTTTATTCCCCAAGACCTAAGGTCGGCCTGTGATGAGGTATTTTTGGGAATTAATGCATAATTGCATATAAATAAAGGGTTTTCCATCTCATTTCACTAGAATTATTTCATTCCATCAATTAATCTTCTCAAGCAAGCTAGGGTTTTATCATTGCAAGTCATCATGATAACTTCCAAAGTCATTTAAGAGTAGATTCTTCACGTGTTGCTGCAAAAAATCAAGGTCAAACATAATGGAAAGGTAATAAATCCATTGTTTCTTGTTTCATTACATTCTTTTCTTCATTTGGTTTAATTACCTAAAAATGGGTTTGACCAAGGAAAACCCCCATGCCCTAACATCCAACATCTCTTCTTCTCTTCTTGTGCTTTTGCAAATTTAGGTATTTTGAGGGTTTGAAGATCATTGAAGATTTTTTTGAAGATGTTTTGAAGACATATCCTTATTGACCAAGCAAAAATATCAAGTAAAAGTCACGTTCGAGTCCAAAAATTAGAGTTTTAGAAGTGGACACCTGTAGGGAATCGACGGGCAAACCTAGGGCTTCTGCTTCCACTTCCAAATTCTCAAAGATTCAGAAGTGGAAAAATTCACCACTAGTGGTGAATTAGTCCCACTGGACCTACTTTTTGAAGATTTTGTATATGTAGATACCCATTTTTCCAAAATGGGTTTTTGAGCAATTTCCTCGAAACTAGGACTAAGTTGCCCAACTTGTTGCAAAGTGTCCCTTTTGTCCGCAAAGTGTTCCAGTTGGCTTAAAAATCAGTATTTCCAGAATTTTAGAGTTGCTTCAAGTCTGTAACACACTTCTAGGTGCATACCTTTCATTTCACAACTTTCTATTAAGTTTTATTTGCATTTTTAGGTCATTTAGTTCATGTTTGCATACAACACTGTGTTTTCCTGCACTCTACTTTTCTTAGATTTAGCATCAATAAGTCATTTTTTTTATTAGTCTCTTGCATTCAAACATTAAATTTAGGCTTATTTCATACATCCTTGCATTGAATTTGAGTGTTTACATCACATTTTGGCTCAATCTTTCTCCTTTTAGGTGAAAAACCCTAGAAGTGTTAGAAAGTATTAGGGTGCCAAAATATTTGTTTACACTTCCCTAAAAAAGAATTCTTATAGTCAATGACAATTGAAAAGTCAACTTCAAAATATATTCACTCAAGGGCTAAAGAAGAAGATAGGAAGAAAGAATTGTGGATGAAGATCCCATGAATCATTCTAAAAATGAGCTTTACGATTATTTTTGATAATCCAAAATAATCCATCCTCGAGAATAAAAAATCCTCTCTTAATGGTATCCCAAACCATTAAACCTTTTATGCACATATGCATCCTTAGAATAATTCCATCAAGAACAACCCCCACAAAATAACTAGTAGGAATTGTAGATTAAAGTTGGTCAAGAAAATCAAAGCAATGCTAATATAATTAAATTCCAAAGATTGAATATTGAGTTCAATCTATTGAAGGATAATACCACCATTCTATTTAGGCTCAAATCTAATCCCAGTTAACCAAACTCTACTTATGGGATTCAAAATTATCAACTCACAGGAATTTCCTAGAATGAGACTCAACTTCCTTGACAATCTTCTTAAAGCTATGAGTACCAATAATTTATATATAGGAAGAGCTTAACATAGATTTTGACAACATCAAACATCTTGCAAAAGATAACCACTAGAACATCCAATGACTAGCTTTCCTTTTAAATCTCTCTAAATTTATCTTCCACTCCTCTTTACTAGGTCTACCAATAGATAATGAGATCCCCAAATAATATAAATTAAGAAATTTCATATCTTGACATGATTTTTTTTGCAATTATTTTTTGTATAAGAATGAGACTATTAAAGAAAAAATGTTTGAAATATCTTCATTTATCCATTGTTTTGAAGCCACCAAGTAAATATCCAAATATTTTATAAAATTTGTTACCTAACAAATTTTAGCAACACTCATCAAATTTGTATCACCTACAAACTGAAGGTGTCAATGTAAATCTAGCTCACTTGAGTACAAGACAAACCTTAGATACAACCATGATCCTTTAGTGTTTAATCTATCTACCTAAATATTCTATCATAAAAATAAAAAAGATAAGGAGAGATAGGTTTTCTCTCATGAGTCTCTTAGAAGTAGAAAAAGAGGAGATGTAATACCATTAGGAAGAAATAAATTGGAAGTAGAGGCAACACAACTCATAACCAGATCAATCCACTTGACTAAACACAAAATTAGGTAAAATATTTAAGAGGAAATACCATCTAGCTCTATCATAAGACTTACACATATCTATTTTAATGAAAATATCCTTATATTTAGATATGTACATTTAATGAATAGTCTCTTCACCAAATAACAATAGCATCAAGAATTTAACACCCTTACATAAAAAACCTTTCTAAGAAAAAAGATAGGCTGCAAAATTTTCCTCAATTGATTAACCATAATTTTGGTAATAATATTATCAATAACATTTCAAAGGGAAATAGAGAAAAGATATCAAAATAATTAGACCCATCTTTCTTGAGAATCAAAGCTATGAAAGTAGATTTAATAGATTTGAGTATCATCTTATTAGGTTGAGACTCCCTAAAAACATCTAGAAGATCAAACCTCAAAATATCTCTTGAAAAATTCTTGAAAAGTATTAATAGGGACATGATCAAGACTAGGAGTTTTACCTTTATTCATGTGGAATGCCATCTTCTCAATTTTTTCAATCAAAATTGTTCCCATAAAAAAAAGTATTCATATCTTTATAGGGTGAAAGAACAAAGTTGTCTCACACTTTCAGTCAACTTATCAACATAAGTGAATTTAAGTATTTCTAACTAAAAATTGTTTTGGTCTTGAACATATGATCTAGTAAGATTAATTCTAGCTAAGTTAGAAACATACACAACATTTCTAGCTAAAATTATTGGCTAAATACATATGTAGCACCACTTTCAGGCCAATTTACCAAAATATCAACCTAGGCAATCCAATGGTGTTGAATCCGAATTTAAACTTTCACTCCATTAGTGCAAGTTGAGGCAAGACTCGAACCTTAGATATCCCAACTAGTGCCCTTGCAACTTAATCATTGCATTGTAGGGTCAACCCCTTCAAATATATATATTTTAATAGTTTAATTATTATTATTTTATTTTTTATTTTACTAAAAGTAGATTATTTGTAGGAGATTGTTGGAATTGTGTGTCTCAATCCTATAGGCTAAAACCTCATGTGAGCAATTTTGGTGAGACTATGGAGATGTCTGGCCGACCTACTAGTTGATCCTGACTATTTTTGTGACCTCCTGAATGTCTTGGCGATCGGCATCTGAAACCTTCGACGTACCCTTGGATAGTCGAGATGATGTCTCAGTGACGATAGGAAGTCTTGCTGATATCGGCGTGACCTTTGGTTTGTCTGGCCAATGTGGTAATCGACATGACTTGCTCCTATCAGTATGAAGTCCTGGTGATTAGGAGATGTCTTGCCGATGGAGATACGCATGTTTGTTATCGGGTGCCTAGCGGATGTTGGGGAGACCTATAGCGACTGGGGTCTTCGGGGTAACTTGAACACTCAGTATGAAGTCCCAGCAACTGAGTGTCTCACCGATATGGTCATCGGGGTAACACAAGGGTCTCAGGAAGAACTCTCAGCGACTATTGAATGTCTCGCCGATAGTGGGGATACACTTGGAGTCTTTGCAGTAACTCAAAGACTTCAGCATGAAGTCTTGGCGACAGGAAGATTGAGTCATCGGGGTAACAAAAGGGGTTCGCTATGACCTCTTGGCAACAACGATATGTCTGGCCGACAAAGCCACATGTGATCGGGTGTTTTCTGTGAGACTCCTAGCAAATGGAGTCATCGGAGAAACACAAGGACTTCGATATGAAGTCTCAGCAAATGAGGAATGTCTGGCCGATGGTTGAAATTTTTGATATGACTTGAAGGCATCGGTATGATGTCTTGGGAAAGAGGGATTGTCTTGCCAATGGGAAACCTGATGTCGGTATAACATCTCAGTGATAGCCTAAGTCTTGCCGACTATTGGATGTTTCGGTATGACTTGAAGGGCTCGGTGTAACCTCTTGGTGAAAGTGATAAGTCTTGCCGACTGGGATGTTTCAGTATAACATGAAGTGCTTGGTGTGATGTCTTGGTGAAAGATGATTGTCTCACCAAATGGAATACTCATGTCGACATGACTTGAAGACTTCAGTATGAAGTCTTGGCCAACTGTGGGTGTCTTGCCAATGGAAAATCTAACATCAATAAGAATTGAAACCGGTATGATGTCTCAGCGAAGCATTGTCCTCATCGATGAGAACGCCTTGCACGGCTGACTTGAAAATAATTCCTGTAATGTCCGTATTTAAGAGCCTGGTATAGTCCTAACATTTTGTCCTTTTGGTAACAATTCGTGATTTTAAGTATGTCCGCGATATGACGGGGTTCTTAGCGATAGCCTCCGGACTCGGCGTAACCCCGCCCATAGGACGACTCCTGGTGATTATCAATGTTGGTTTTAGAGTTGGCACCGTGGCGATAACGGCCCACCGACATGACAACACAAAGCTGGTCTTCCCCTGACCGCAATGCCATCGGTCCATGGTGCGACCCTTAAAGCACATCTTCTATGGCAGCGGTCGACGCATGACGTTGTTTAGTTGATTTATTGTTGTGATTCGGCTGTTTGGAAGCAAACCGACAACGGTGCCGAGAATGGTATCTATTATATGTGCCACTGGACGCCTCTAAAGCGATTGCAGTCTGGCGGTTTCTGAGAGAACAAGAGAGAAACAGAGAGGTGCCCAGCATCAGGCTGAAAGGGCCGCTGAGGGCCAACCGTGAGTAGCAGAGGTAGAGCTATGCTACCGAATCTCCATCGGCACGCGCCATTGATCTATCGTGCAGAGTAAGCTACCGTGTTGTATCATCCGTAATGAACAAGATGTAATCTTAGGAAGCGATATGAGCCCGAAATTTCATTGTAAATCCATTTGCTGCCAAATAACATAAATGGGCTCCATCTTCGAGGTTTGGTTTTTTATCCGAAAGGATTTTCCCCACGTAAATCTGTTTGTTATGGTTTCTGTCTCATCTTTCATGTCTATTGGTTCTTATAGTAGAATCTGTTAAATGCATGCTGTTGAATTTAACATGAGCTTCTCTCAGAAGGATCAATGTGGAAAATGAATTATGTCTATTTCTGCTTTAGGACATAGTTGTATGTGTCTTTGAGGCAACCTAATCGACAAAAGCACGGGTTGCACTACTGTTCTTAGAGATTTCTCTCAGATGCCCCCTAGATTTCCTAATAGAGATGACAACTCCTTCCCAAGATCCTCAACCTACAAAATCAAATCACCCTCACACATACACAAGAGAAGCACAAAGTTATTCTTCCATGTTAGTGTTAAGTTTAACTTAGGGTTAATTACTTGGGTGGCTTTTTCCCGTATTGGATAGTTTTTCACCTGTCACTTTTTTCATGCCTTTAAACGGAATGTACAGTATGTAATTTAGCATCTCATTTTTCGAATATCATCTTTTGGTTTTTGGTAGAATTTAATTTTCTTTTCTTCTCTCATGTATTTGTGAGGGTGGTTTGCTATTGCAGGTTGAGGATATTAGGAAGGAGTGGTCATCTACTAAATGGTATCAAAGCTCTTCCTCCTACTCACCTTCCTGGAGAGTTTATGCAGAGGAGATCTAGGCATAGTTATTCCTGTTAAAGTTTTTTTGACATTTGAAATTTATTAAATTTCAAGGTTGTCATTATTGGAGATATTTGCAAGCCTCTAGCTTGCGTATGAGGTTTGTATGGATGGTTGGAGGCATCATTGTTTTTTTCATTTATTTTTTGTAGCAATTTAACCCCTCTTTATAGGCATGATCTCTCATATTTGGTGGTGATTTCTTCTTAATCATGGACTACAATTAAACTCCCTATTCATCGCAATTTCAACTGACCTCTATGGTTTCAAGTGATTATAATCCCTCCAAGGGTCAGTGGAATTGTTCAAGTCATGATAGGGGTTTGTTATGCTACAATTGGAATTTGTGAGGGTATGAAGGTTGGAATTTTCCTAGGTCGTGAACATAAAATCTTGCACACTAGTTAATTTGTAGGTCGTACAATTCTGGCCGGGGGTCATCCCAATAACAATGGTTACACTTTTGGCCAAATCCTGACATCAACAAATCAACATTTCAAAAAACTTCTACTCTCTTCGGCTAACCTATGTAGGAAAACTATTAGGAATTTGAAAAAAATGATGTAAACTAGTGATTCGTGAGATTTTTTTCTCAGAGATTTTAAAATATATTTTTTTAAAAAAAAAAATGGAATTAAACTTTTTTAAGGCCTTTGATAACTAGTTTTTAATAGTAAACAACATTTTTTAAAAGTGATGTTTACTTCGACACGTATAACTTTTTTTCTACAAAGGATAAAATTTTGATTTTTTTTAATTTAGGTTGCTAACACTGGTATCTATTGGTTTCATTTTGTTTTATAACATTTTGTTGAATATTTTTTTTTTAATTAAGTTTTGAAGTCAAAACATTTACAGTTTAGACATAGGTGCACTTCGGCACGCATAACTTTTTTTGTATCTATTGAAATTCAATTTTTTTTTTGTTAGAATGAGGACACCAATACCTAGGGCGTATATATTTTTCAAATTTTTTTTTCTCAAATTTAATATTTTTCCACAATGATTTTTCACTAAACTTGATGTTCAATGAAAAACCTATGTTCAGTAAAACTAAAAAATAAAATATAATATAATATCAAAATATATTAAATTTATAGTTGTTGGAAAGCTCGTTTCAATCTCTACAATTATCCAACTTGGTTTATCGGGAGTTGACTCCATCTATAATGTCCCTTCCCAAGCTTTGATAGTAAAAAAATGCATGTTCTTGAAATGGCCCAGGAAGGTGTGAAAAAGGGGTTCATCTGAATCCCCCTTCAGGCTGAAGGGGAGCACCATCCAACTCCTTTATATGGAAAAAGCAGTTCACAGGAAGGAGGGGGTTCATTAGAAGGGGGAGGGTTCATTAGAAAGGGGATGGTTCATTCAAACCCCCTTCATTAGAAGGAGTAAACCATTTTTATTTTTTTGATGAGCATTTCTAATTTTTCTTGTCCAAAATTGTAACCCACTATTGTGGGTTTACCACAGGATTTAACCTAGATCTCTGCTACAAATACCATTTTCCCAAGGCCACAAATCACAATAGAGAGGCATGATTTCACTATAAGAAGGAGGAAATTTAAAATTGTAGCCACCATTTCATATTCATGGAGGTGATTTAAAAGGAATTCAATTTGCTACTTGGAGGTCACATTTTGCAACAACTGGAAGCAGGCATAAATTTGGCTTTGGTGGAAAAACTTTATACTTTATAAAGTTTCAACCTAATTATTTAGGGCTTCATTATTGTGTAGCTGAAGAGGAAGTGAGCCCAAGTTTTTGAGGTTTATTTGATTGGAAAAATTATCCCACATTGGTAGCATGGGGTATTATTTTGTGATTTAAATAGCTTTGCACTCCCTTCAGTTGGTGTGAGCAAGTCTCACAGGTTGTGAAGAGGCTATCTTGCACGTAGTATTGTGGTGACTTGTGGATGATGTGATTCAAGTATATATTTAGTCTTTCTTAATTCCTAAGTGATATTTTTTTGGATGTTGGAAAAATAAATCTCAAGAGGTTGCATTGGTCAATTTTTGTGTAGGTTTTAGTTGTATCAGCTTGGTGTTTTTTTGCTTGCTTTTGGTGCAAAATTGCTATCATGGATACTCCTAATTTAGTTGAACTTTTAACCCCCCATAACTATTGTTGGTGTAATTATTATATAATTACACTAGAATAAGTTCCCATAACACTTAATTTTTTTCCACATTGGTATGCTTTAGTTCCCCCTTACTGATAACTATATCCAAAAAAATTCTTGAAATTACTGAAGGTATGATGTTCTAGGGATTATTGCAAAGCATGCTGCTGATGATGTTTTGAAAGCTATTGTTCATTGTGACTATCCTCAAACACTTTGGACTAAGATTTGGGAGCTATATGGAGCTCCTAATACTCCACCATTCCCCAATGATCATGATTTAGAATGTCATATGCCTCTTCATTCTTTAGATCAGATACCCCATGATGATATTGTTATGCAGGAGTTTGATTGTTTGGAATACTTTGAATCTTTTGAAGAGGTTGACAATGTTTCTTTAGATTCTCCTTTTTCTCCATCAAATATTATTAATATAACTTCACCTTTAGTGGTTCCTTGTCCAGAGTCATTGATTGAGGCTTCCATAATTTCTAATCATCAATACATATTCATTTTTCTAGACTTGGAATCTTAGGATGGCTTCGTTTCAGGTATTTTTGACTTGGCTACTTCTATAGGTTTGGAGAAAATTCTTGAGGGGATATCTCTCCTCTATGTAGTTTCTACTTTGGAGGGTTTACTTGAGTCTCCACATTCCTTTTTTTCAACCTTGATTGGGGATACAGAGACTACCTTGGAGGCACTTTTTTTCTCTTCAGAGATTTCATGTTTGAGGTGTGTCATAGAAAAATGGTCCCTTGTCATTTTCATGGCCTTTTAGGCTTGTTTCATTGTGTTTGATATATTTTTCTGTAATTTTATGATGTAACATGGCTTGAACATGCTTATTTAGGTACTAAATTTTAAATAATGAAGTCTTGTGAAGGTGTTGTGAAACATTTCCACATTCTCCTAGACTCTATTTAGCATAATTCACCTAAAAACAATCTTTTTACACATCATCAAGTCCTATCTTGAAGTGTTGTAAAGTCTTGAAACAAAGATTCACACTTTTCTAGGCATATTCCCCTTATTTATCTCTTTCTTATGACTTATTTGACCCCTTTATGCCCTCATATGCTTTATTTAAGTTTATTTTTGAATATAATCCTGACACACCTCATTAAATACAATTTCATTCCCAACACCTAGTTTCAAGCCCTAGGTGGGACCCACTTGCCATGGGTGGCAAATGAGTCCCCCTTGGCTCCAAAATTTAAATATTTCAAATTTCCTTTCAGGTTTTATTCAAAAATTACTTGATGTTGGCCTGTGATGAGGTATGAACAGTTACTAAGGCACAAGATTTGTATAAATACATGATTTTCACCTCATTTTGCATCCTCCAAAATTCACATATCATATTCAAGCATTCATCATTGCATTCAAGCATCTTACAACATTTCATCAAGCAATATTCAAGCACTTTGGAGCATCCATTAACATTACTTCAGATTTGCATCATTAAGGGTTTGATAAGTTAATGGCATTATATGTTGTTGATTTATTATTTTCTTGCATTTCATTATTTTTATTAAGGATTTGATTACCAAAGTGGGGTTTGACCAAGGAAAACCCCTATTTTCTAACCCTCAACCATTTTTCCCATTTGCATGTGTGTTTGCAGCCTTTTGTATGCAGATTTAATAAGTATTTAGGTGTTGAAAAGTAGAAAATAAGTCAACAAGGTGATTCGAGTCTATTTAATCATATTGAAATCTTGGTGAAGGTTTTCTATCCGTTTCCTATTGAATTGACTTCGACAACCCAACAAATAGACCTTTTCAAATCTAGTGTTGTAGAGTTGTTTCCTGATTTTCCAAAAAAATGGTAGAGGAATGATTCACCACCAGTGGCGAATGAGTCCCACCTTAGGATGTAAAATTTGAGTTTTGTTAGATTCCAAATCTTGACTATGAGAAACTTGCTCCTGACACTTTTTCACCAAGAGGAGGACTAATTCGCCACCTTGGGAAAATGAGTCCCACTATGAATGTTCAATAATATCAATCAACATTCAAGACATTTCAGATTAATCAAATTTTATCTAGGTGCACTCTGTTTCATCATATTTCATTCTGTTCTGCATCATTTCTTCATTTTCTTCATTGTTTACATATCATAGTGTGTTTTCAAACATAACATAAAGCTTAGTCTTGCATTCATAATTAGTCTTTTCAATCATTCAATTGCATTTATTTTACTTCATTTAGCTTATAAAACATCTTTCATAGCATAATTTGAGTGAACCCTTAGCATTTTTGGATCAAATCTCTCTCCTTTTAGGTGAAAAACCCTATAAGAGTTAAAGAGGACCTATTGGGTCCAAAAATCTATGGTTCATTTTGGTGAACATGACTCTTGAACACTTTGCATTTTTCTGATTTCATTTGCATATTGCATCTTAGATTACATTTGCATTAACATTCAATTAGGAAATTGTTTTGTTTTTGCATTCTAGGACTTTTGATATTGCATTAGTGAAAGCTTTGTTTAGATTTCATTTTTGCATTGCATATCATTGAAAAACTGAAAAAAATTGCATTCTGTATCTTTGATTGCATTCTTTAAAGAATTATAATCATCTTAAATTTTTTGTAAAACATAAATTTTTTGCATATTAGGACTCATTCGCCACCCAGGATGAATAAGTCCCTCTGCACTCTTTTTAGACAATATTTTCAGCATCTTTTTGCCATTTTTCTACATTACAATTTCCTGTTTCTACATTCTATTTTACTTTCCAAAATCTCTATTTTTATTCATTTATTGCATCTTAGTTCATTTTCATCATGGCATTTTCTTTCAATAAGTTTTGCACTTCATTAAGATCAATGGTAGACATGTCCAATTGCACCTTTGGCTATGACCCTAATGACATTGAACTTCCTTGTGCTCCTTCAACTCCTCATGATTGTCCTCATTGTGATGTCGAAATCATTGGAGAAGATGATGTTAGCATGAACAAGTTCTACAATGATTGCCTTGACAACTTAGAAAACAATGCAGACTTTTATCCCTCCGTGAAATCACAAGAGCTTCCTCCTTTTGCACCTCCTCATCATTTTGCATATTTACATCCTAAAATTAATAATGGACCTAAGGTTCCTCCTTCAAGTGAACCTAGTTCCTTTAATCAAACACAACCGTGCATCCATATTAGACTCACCAAGTCATGAAAACCCATATCAACCTTGAAGAAACATATGGTAAAGGCTTTATTATTTTAAGTAAACAAGGTTGTGACACAAACAATGAGCATAACATTCATCAACTTCTTGACCAAAACCCAATAGAAGGAAACACAATAGGACTAGGATATCAAGATCCTTCTCATCTTGATAGACATCCTTTTCAACCTCAGAGACTTTAGGATGCTAGTACAGTGATCTTGAATGCTCCTCCCAACTAAACATTCTCCTTCTAATGCTAAGGAGGCTGGGATCCTTAGGGGTCCTCCTCCTTCTCCTATTCATGAACAAGGAGAATTAAGCAAGCGAAAATGACCTTATAAATTGAAGAAGATAAAGGTTCCCACATATCCTCCACCTGAATGTGAATGAAGACTTCAATTTCTTTTAAAAAAATGTCTTATACTTTTTCCACCTTCAAATAGGTTGGTCATTCGCCCTCTTGATTCACACATACCATATTGCAAATATCATCGTATTCTTGGAAATTGAACAAAAGAATGCCAAACTTTGAACAAGATACTGGAAAAGTATCATTTCATTAATACCGACCGTTTTCCTATCATCCCTTAAAACACCATTTCCATATCATGCTATAGTTGTAGAATATTTTCATTCTCACTATTGCATGCTCCTTTCTCTCTTCACCCTTGGCTCATGCTTTTTTTTCTCTTGAGCATACAAGTATTTGTTAGCCTTTGGCCTTGTAATGCACATGCCTTTGTCTCTTAACTATGTTATTCATTTTTTGCTTAACCATTTAAGATTGAGAAACTGATAACTTAG
>VDFB02375376.1:0-34618 GCA_007258455.2 Sequoia sempervirens
CCACTACATTCTGGGTGCCTTTGATGTAAGAGATATCAAAGTCATATGCCTGCAATTTACTCACCCACTTCTGTTGACGATCATTGAGATCTCCCTGCCCCAGGAAATGCCTCAAACTGTTGTGGTCAGTTTTAATGCAGAACTTACTGCCCACGAGATATTGCCTGAACTTTGCCAAGGCATGCATTATAGCTAGCATCTCCTTATCATAAATACTGTAGAGCCTCTCTGGCCCTCTGAGTTTACGGCTCTCATACACAATAGGGTGCTTGTCCTGCATAAGCACCGCTCCAATGCCCTCACCAGAAGCATCGCACTGAAGCTCAAAAGGCTTTGAAAAATCTGGTAGTGCCAACACTGGACACGTAGTCATCAGCTCCTTGAACCTCACAAAACACTCTTGTGCCTCAGGAGTCCAGCAGAATGCACCTTTTTTCAACAAATCCGTCATAGGTGTTGCATGACGTGAATAACCATTCACGAATCTGCGATAAAACCCACACAAACCAAGAAATCCTCGCAGCTGTGTAAGGTTTGCCGGAGTAGGCCAGTCTATAATAGCGCGGATCTTCTCAGGATCCATCCGCACTCCCTCTGCACTGATGATATGAACTAAGTAGAGCAACTCGGTCATTCCCAAATCACATTTGGATTCCTTGGCGTACAAGGACTCCCTCTCCAAAATACTGAGCACGGTCTCCAGATGAGCCAAATGCTCCTGCCAAGTCCTGCTGTAAATAAGAATGTCATCGAAGAAGACAAGGACATATCTCCTCAACTGTGAATGGAAGACCCTATTCATGGTGGACTGAAAAGTAGCTGGCGCGTTGGTTAGCCCAAATGGCATCACCACAAACTCGAAGTGCCCACAATGACAACGAAAAGCAGTCTTCTCTACATCCTGCTCATGAACTCTGATCTGATGATATCCTGATCTCAAGTCTATCTTCGTGAAATAGCATGCACCATGGAGCTCATCAATAAGCTCATCTATACGAGGGATTGGGTATCTGTTTTTGATAGTCCTCTTATTCAGGACTCTGTAATCTATGCACATGCGAAGGGTACCGTCTTTCTTCTTCACTAAAACAATTGAAGAAGCGAATGGTGATTTACTAGGTCGAATGTGACCCATAGCAAGCAGCTCCTTGATAGTCTTCTCTATCTCATCCTTCAACCTCTTAGGATGTCGGTAAGGAGTAATCATGACGGGCTTAGCGCCCTCCTCAAGCTCTATAATGTGCTCAATGCCCCTGTCTGGAGGTCTCCCTAGCGGAATATCACTGAATACCTTCTCATGCTAGACTCTCAATTGCTGAATGTCAGGATGATACTCAGTCTTGTGCTGTCCCTCCTGTATAGGTGCCAATGTGCACTCGGCAGCCCACTCTACCATGTCATGTCGCATGAGCCTCTCCATCCGACGAAAGGAAATAGTCTTTACATTGCTGTCCCGAATGGCCTCCAGGATATGTGTCTTCCCATCGACATCAAAACGAATCTCCATGTCTTTGAGACGAAGAGTGACTTCCTCAAGGGAATGAAGCCACTTCATGCCCAAAACTAAATCGATATCCCCCATGTTCACCACGTAATAATCAACCTTTAACTCATAGTTGTTCAAGCGCAAGGGGAGATCCTTAATCATTCGATCACACCTGAGAGTGTAACCGTCTGCCACCTTAACTCTAATGCCTTCGAACTCCTCAGTTATGAGTCTGCGCTTCTCCACGAATCTAGCATCAATGAAATTGTGTGTGGCTCCTGTATCAAGAAGGGTAATGACCCTTTGTCCTGCCAAAACTCCACGAAGTCTGAATGAACCTTCCTGCTGAATGCTAGATAGTCGTGCCTCCTGAATCTGAAGCTCTGACTCTGCCTCTGCCTTAAGCTCTGAAGCCTCTGACTCTGACTCCTCAGAACTCTCCTGCTGTTCGGAATTCTCAGATTCCGACTCCTCGTAATAAGCCCACATCACTTGATTGGCCTTGCCCTTAGGCCGCAAAGGACAATCATGGTTGGCATCATAGGGACCTTTGCAGTAGAAGCAAAGCTTCTTCCTGCGTAGATCATTAAGAGCCTCGCGATCCAAGGGTGGTGCTGCTGATTTTCCCTTTGAATAACTCTTAAAGTCTGATTTTTCTCTATTTTTATTGAAGCCCTTATTGTCCCTGAATGAAGAAGTGTTTCTGGAATTGAATCTGCTGGATGGTGCTGCCAACTCCATGCTACGCGCCTTCTTCATAGCTTCCTGTAACGAAGGAGGATCAAAGGCTTTGTTCCAACCTCTCAATGGTTCCGTTAGCCCCTCCATGAAAAGCACTACAAGACGCCTCTCTGATATATTAGGAACCATAACTGACAGTCGCTGGAAGTCACCTATGTAAGACTCCAAACTGCCACTCTGTCGCAACTGAGCCAAATCTCTGAAATAGGATTCTGGATCCTTCCTGTCAAATCGTTCCACCAACCTGTCAACGAACTCCTGATATGAGGTGATCCGATCATGCTGGAGTGTCACCATCCCGTGGTGCCACCAGTCGTAAGCTACCCCCTCAAGATGCAATGTCGCATACCTGATAGCATCCCTCTCAGCCATAGGACGCAATGTGAGGAAAGTGTCTAGCTTACTGATCTAGGCCTGGGCTGTAACCTTGCCACTACCGTCGAACATCGCTAGAGTGAGTCTGTTGGTAGCATGCTTCAGATCATTATTCTGGTGTCTAGGTCTCCAATCCTGTCGACCTCTGTGATGTTCTCTCCTCTGTGTAATGAATCTGTCAAAGGTAATCCTCTCTCTGACATCTGGTGGTACTAACTCCCACTCCTTGTTTGCTGCCATAAGTGCATCTGCGAACAACTCCTCATGCTCCTCACCTGCCATAGCCTCATCGGCCTCCTGTCTCACAAAAGTAGGCCTAGTGGGCCTGTCTGCCGTCCGTGAAGCAGTCCTAGGTGCTCTCCGTGATCCTGCATCACTCCTGTCCTCGTCACGATGTGGTGACGGTCTCCTCGGCGTACCTAATCTCTGGAGTGCCACTGTCAACTGTTGTAGCACATCGTTAGATTGCCGCTGACCTGCTCGTAAATCTCTGAGAGCGTGTAGAACCTCTGCATCGTCTTGATCCCTAGGGTTTTGAGGAATATCTGTTCTGTCAACCATGTTTCCCGGTTGCCTACTCAAACCCTGTTGCCTGTCAATCAAGGCTCTCCTGCGAGTATAATACCTGTGTGGCCCCACCTCTTGTGGCTGCATAAGATTGCTAAACCCTCAGGATGGCAGGATTTAGCTCTGATACCACTGTAGAAACCCCTGTTCTAGCTAAACTCTGAACTGTCTGTGTTTTTGTTTGTTTTTTGTGTATTTTGATTTTTTTTGGGTTTTTGCATGAAATAGAAAAACAATGCGATTTTGAAATAAAATTGCTAAATAATCTTTAACAAATACAAATAGTCCAGATCTAATATAAGAGACTCTGGAAACGATATCTATTGATTTTATTATTGTTCTACAGCCATTCCAAGAATAGATCTCTGAGATTTAGACAAAGATAAGACAAATTTTCAGTCAAAAAACCTGATTTGCAGCTGACTGGTTAAGACTGGAATGGTACGGCCTGATCTCTAGAATGCCTTTCCCTTGCTTGAATCTAACTGGAATCCCTCCACTTGCTGAGGTGTCCCTCTTTGTGAATGGCAGAAGCTAAAAACTGAGGCGATTTGGATCCCAAGACAAACACGCCTTCCTCTGGAGATGGTACGGCTTTTACACAGCATTAAATGATAGTACGGATCTGTACCAGCAGTCAATACAATCTGTACGGCTTTATTTGAGTGATCTGGAATATGGATAATAGGCGCCTAAGATGAAGAATCACTTCCAAGATGAATCCCTGATCAAAACCCTGAATGATTAATCTCCGTGAATGTTCTGTGATAACTCCTGAGTGAAGATATCTCTCTAACTGGCAATAAATCAGCTGATATTTCACAGCCTCTGAATTGCACACACTGAAGATTGCACGTTCTCCAATGCAAGTTGAAAACTGGAACCCTTGGCTCTGTTCTCAGAAGAAAAACTCAGCAAAAATTCGACTTCAATCATAATTAGCTCAAATCCCAATGAAAACCATTATATCTCCTCAAAAGTGCGACTTTTCTCAATTAGGTATCATTTAAATAAATTCAAACTTCTTTTTTTTAATTTTTCAATAGTTTTCAATCTCATTTTTAATTATAAATTATAATTAAAAATGGCCCCTTCAATGATGGTCGCCCCCTTGAGACAAATCACTTAAGTTATAATATTAAAATATTATAACTTTATAATATAAGCTTCGAATAATTAATATTTAATTAATCAATTAAAATATTAATATCTCCCTCAAAATATGTCCGATTCATGAACCGTCTGAAGCTGGCGAATAAGTGAGTGATTCTGCACGTGACCAAACCATACTGCTAAAAATAGCAGGGGTGCTTCGCTTAGTGCCAAATACTGCTAAAAATAGCAATTCAGGCAAATGGTGTCCGAATGATCCCGAACGAAAGCCAACTGGTAAAACTCTGACAACCGAAGCCAAGCCAAGCTCCATCAAGACCCTCTATCCATCCTATCAGCCTACGAGGGTCGCATAATAGGCTAATCATAAGCTTTGAGAGATGTCAACTGGAAGGGGACATGACACAAGGCTTGTAGCTATCCCAGTTTCAATTGCCACCTCATGCTATCCATTATTATTCATTTGCTCTAATGATAAATTGACACTATTTCTAACACCAAATCTTCTAGCATGATGACAACCAGAGTTGAAAAACTTGCCAAGCCCAAAAAACACGACTTGGCAAAAACTCGACGACTTAAAAAATTGCTTAAATTTCATTAAAAGCACATTTTTTTTTGCAAAATTCAATGATAAGATGCATCCAATGAGTCAATAAATGAGTATATAAAAGAAACAAGTTGAGTCTAGTTGTATTTGATTGATTTTAAAGCAAACCGGGTACAAAATGGCATCCTCATGTGGAATGCGTTGATACTGATAGTTTGAAACAAAATGAAATAGCAAATTGTTTTTGTAAAACTGAAAGTAAATACTACATTAATATATTTTACAAATTTACATCTTCCTCTTCCCATGTCTAGTGAAAGCTAGGGGCAGGTAGAACTAGACGATATTATAGATGAAGACTTGTAGGAAAACTTGGAAACTTGGACTTGGAGAGTACCTAGAAAATCAAATGAAATGAAAATGCCTTTTTCGTGGCCGTGGGAGACCTTTTTTTTGGGTGGGAGAGTTTTTTTTTGTGGACTCGTCAAGTTTTTGGTGAAATTTTTCTCCTTTATTTAGTGAGCAATTTTGGGGAGTAAATGTGGGAAAAACTCGTTGTAAAAAAAAACTCGGGAGTTTTTTAAAACTCGCTGATTACTTGGAGAGTTTTTTAACTATGATGACTCTATGATCACCTTTGCTACCCACAACATATCCTCTTCTGCTATGTTTCAGGATTGAGAGCTCTTGGAAGGTAGGGGATTGGCTTGATACCTTTGAGCTTGGCCAAGAAAGCCTCCTTACATTTGTTCCATTTGGGATTTTCATCTTGAACTATGAGCTCAAGATATACTTTTTAGGCCAAGTGATCATCTATGAAGATCAACAAGGGGACAAAAAGGTCCTTTGGGGATTTCTCTCAAATTTGAAACAGTTATTTTTTGAGTTTTGGAAGGTAATGCTGTTTTCACAAAGAGGGTTGGTACTTTGACTATGGTGCCCAATAGTGGAAGAATCTTTTTCTGTAATGCTCCCTTTTAGTCCATTCCAACATTCTTGGAAAGTTCCAAGATTCTTTGAGAATGACAACTTTATCTAATAGGAATTTTGATAGTGGAAGTGAGTATAGGAATTCAAGTTGAGTTCAATGGTACTTCTCGAAGGCAGTTTCCACTTTTTGGGAGCTCAAAAACTTCTTGGAGAAGTTTGCTATTTTTGGTAAGCACCAATTTTCACAAGGTTTGATATCTTGAGGGCTTAAGAATATTTTGGCATTGTCAAAATTCATATTTGATCCATTTTGGTATTTTTTGTAACTTTGGCAGGAAGTGAGGAAAATAATTAAATAATTAAATAGTTAAATGTTAAGTTGTCAAAAAAGTAAAAATTAAAAGAAAACTTATGTTAACTATTTAAAAGCAAAGACATTAAAAGCAGTCTAAAAATCACTTTTTGGAAGGAAAAATAAGAGGACACATAATAATATTTTATTATTCCAAAAGTACCTATAAAAGGGGATTTGGAGGAAAGAAAGCTAATTTTGAATTATTTTATCAAACCCTTGTTTTATTTGGGAGATTGAACCAAGTTCATTCTTCAGCCAAAGGACGGAAACCCTTTTGGTTATCAGTTTTGTGGACGAAAACCCACCTAGCTGATCAAGTGGATTCATAAGGAGTTCACCATTGTGCTGAGCGTTTGTGCCATTTGATTCTAAAATGTTTGGTTGAGTTTTGTGTTGAATATCGGGACGTCATTCACTAAAAATATTTAGTTATTATTAAAAGTGTGGAGAGGTTCTGAAAATTATTTTAGAAAACAATATATACTCTGGAGTTTCCACGAAATATTTATTATTATTGTGGGTTGAAATGATTATGAAATTATCAGAAAATAAATATAAAATAAGTGTGAATCCCATTTTTTCAAAGTGCCGTACCAAATCCCAAAGGAAATGGTAGCTTTTGTAAGGTGCTGCATGGGAAAAGTCAGGAAGGTATTGATTCCCTTTGGGATTCTTTTCTTAATTCAAAACTGGAGATTCATATTTTGGGGAAATCGCAAAGAATAAGGGAATCTTTGTTGCATTGTTTGGGAATTAAATTCCACTCCCTTGTGCTGATCACAGCCCTTGGAAAGGCTTTGTGAGGTGTCGTATAGATTACAAGAGTAGCAATTATCATTGGAGCTGTCATAAAATAATTTTTGATTTTTATCAGATTTTATATATAGTTGTTGCAGGGTTTCGATCAGCAAAATAAAGTCAGAAATTAAGAATTATTAAATCAGAAAATTATTTCTGATTTCTGAGTTACATCGGCATCACAGTTGAGAAGTTATTACAGCAGGCATCAATCCAATATATCAGTTATTATGACATCACCAATGGTTCCAGGTATTCACTCCATTGTAATTTCAGCTTGCATGTTAAGTGTTTGACAAAATGTATACTTATAGCTGATTGACAAAAAAGTTATAATTTCTGAATTTGAAATCAATTATTGAGCTCTTTACCAAATGTTCGTTAGAATGCTTGTGTCTTAATTTGTATAACAAGTGTTTGTGCACATGCCCATGTTTTGAAAGAGAGTTGCAACTGTTCTGAATCATAAATTCAGGAATATTGAGTGGTTCTCAAAGTTCCACCAACTGTTCGACGAAATGTCTGTGAGCTTACATTGTGAAATTTTGCAAGTTTGATCAATTATTTTGATAGGCACATTACAATTGCATGATTATTGATGATAATTGCAAAAATTGAAAAGAATATTCCATTAAGGATATTACATTTTCAGTTACAATTGAGTAACAAGAGGTAGGGCATCCTGTTGTGCAATTGTAGGAGCTAAAAGTGTCTTAATAAATATGGGTCCCCACACAAAAAAGAAATATAGGTCCAAAACTGTCCTAGAAAATTCTAGATGTGGGATCCTTGGATCTAGGAGCCAAAGTAAAGATTCTCTCTGCATTTGAGCTATCTAGATAATTTTCTTTTTGAATAATTTCATTCAGTGGCTTGTTTTCTTTAGGACAAATGAATCATACAAGCTTGGAACTTAGAAATAAAGAAAGAAATTATATTGATGTCCATAGATGACCAAAAGTAGGTTAATGGGACTAGAGGATATGATAGTTAACAATAGAAAGCTCTATGAAGAGAGAATTCTAGAAGTGTAATGTACCCTTTTGGGATTGGCCTAAATCTTGCCCTGGAATCACAAGCTTGATGTAGTTAGGGTTATAACTTACCACTTAAATGCTTCAAGCAAGATAAATCTTGGTTTAGGTCTTGCAATCATGTTAGATAATATTGGAAATATAATTCATATGATTAGAACATAATGAATGCCTTATCTATTAAGCTATACAAAATACATAATTATTTCAAGACTACCTAAACTACCAATATTAATGCATAGTGGAAGTCTTTAATCATAATAGGAATTGGATGAGAAACATGATAAGTCTGCCTGAAGCTACCCACCTAATCCCAAGAGCACGGGCGTCTAACCAAGACAACCCACCCCTTGGCCCCGAGCGGCAGGAATGTCCAAACCAAGACATTTCCACCCTTGGAGTGGCGTGCTTAGTGGAATACACTTGTATCTGCTTTTCTTATCCATGTCTTATCCATTCTCCTTATGATTGAGACTCCATCCTAACAATTGTTAGTTTTTAGATCATAAATGTAAGCAAGCAGTAAATGCAACACATAGACAATGAACACAGTGATTACCCTGGGAAAACCCTCCTACTCGAGGGAGAAAAACCTAGCAAAGAATATTCTCTTATATATTAGAAGAAAAGTGCAGAAAAGTGCATACAAAATCAGGCCCTACACAAGGCTGAGTCTCATACACTGAGAAATAGCAATTCTCCTTGAAGTGAACCTTAAATGCACTAATGATAACACTTCTTCTTGAATGAAATCTGCTGCTTGAAAGTTCGACCTGCTGCTGATGGAAGATGCGAATTGCTATTGAAGATATTCAAATTGGAGTGAATTGATTGCTTGATCAAATGAGAGGACTTCATCCTCTTTATATACAAAGTTGGGCGGCCTCCTCTCTAGGTTGGCCCTTAGAAAAATATAATTTATTTATGAAGCAAAGGCCGACTTGCCTTTAATTAAGAGAAAATAGCTCCCAAAGCTATAAAACATTAACAATCCCTCTTAGCTAGGGAGGTATTTTCTAGATATCCTCGTCATGGAGTCTCTCAACATGACGCCCACAATGGCTATACCCATTTATGGAAAACCACAACTCAGTCACAGAGATGTACAAGAGTTCATCATGGTGTCTCTCAACATGACGTCCACAATGGCTACTCCCATGTGTGGAAAGAACCACATCTCAGTCTCAGAGATGTACAAGGGTTCATCATGGAGCCTCTCAACATGATGTCGTCATGGAGTCTCTCAACATGACGCCCACAATGGCTACTCCCATGTGTGGAAAGAAACACATCTCAGTCTTAGAGATGTACAAGGGTTCATCACAGAGTCTCTCAATGTGATGTCGTCATGGAGTCTCTCAACATGACGTCCACAATGGCTACTCCCATGTGAGGAAAGAAACACATCTCAGTCTTAAAGATGTACAAGATATCCTCGTCATGGAGTCTCTCAACATGACGTCTCATCTTAGTCTCAGAGATGTATAGGATATCCTCATCACGGAGTCTCTCAACATGACGTCTCATCTCAATCTTAGAGATGAACAAGGGCTTGCACCTCATATTTCTCCGTCTCAGAGAAATATACACTACAAGGGCTTTCACCTCATATTTCTCCGTCTCAGAGAAATATACATTACAACAAATCTTCATGATGATGTGATTCCCTCTGAAGCTCCAAGTACTTGCATCAACCTCCTAATCTCCTCGTCCAAGATTGCCTGCAATGCTTGCCTTAGAGGAATGGTTTCCAACGCACACCTCTGACATTACTGACTTGCGAGAGTCCAGGACTGTCCTCGACCTCATCCCAGATCACCCTATTCTGAATAGGTTTGCAGAGCTACCAATGCCAAATCCAAATTGACTGTCTTGTGCAATTCTGTTCTCTGTAGCTGAAGAGGTCTTCCAAGGACTTAGCACCTGGCCTTGCAACACTGCAACCCACTTAGCTGACACCTTCACTTCTTCTCAGTGAGTCACAAAACTCCCTCATGATCCCTGCCTCAGAGATTGCAAAGAAATCCTCTGGAAGTGAACTCCCCTCCATTGACTAATCTCAGATCCTTAATCCTTTTCCCAGAAATGCTCTCAACTCGTACCTTGAATTCTCGGAATTTAACTCCCTCTGAATGTCATTTCCTCCTCTTTGAAGTAGCTGATCGCAATGACAATCTGTATAGGTTCTCCGTTGTTTAGTGTCTTCATCTTTCTCAATCTTTTTTGCTGATGCAAATTCTCCATCCAAGGCTGACCCAACCTTGTGCCCTCGAGAGATGTCTCCAGTGAAGAATCATGAGAGTTATGCGCCACCAACTCAGTCCCAAGGTTGCAAGCTATGTCTCCATGTTTGTTCATTTCTCCAGCCGACATGACTTCCTCACAGGATGCCTCAAGCTCTTCCTTCCTTTGAATTCCTTATGCAATCTCGGATCCATTATCCTTTTGCTCCTCGATCCATCCTACATTTTAGAGAGATTAACAATAGTTCATAAAATCAAACTACCTCGAAGAGGAATATACAAACCAATGCTAGTAGAATACATGATTCATTATTTCCAATGTTATTGCATGAATTATTATTGACTACATTATTTAAATTCATGATCATTATTCAAAGGTACAAACATAAAATACTTATCTCTTTATTGTTGATCAATTCAGCGATGCCTTTTTAGATTTCGATCTCCATATCTTTCCCTGCTATCAGCACCATAGTCTCTTTCACCATATCGACCACCACTATAATGATCCCCTCCAAGACGATCTACACGACCCGTACCGGCATGTAGGGATAGCGTGAAGAAAATTAAAAAAATAAAAATAAAAAATGGAAAAGTGGGAGTTGGACGCTATGTGTTGGTTGGTGATCATTGAGCATGCATCACAGCCTTACTGCCAACACCCAAGCCGTCGTCACCTAGGCAACTTGAAGCCAAACCAACAGTACCACCCAACTCACCACTAACGTGATCCACCATTGATGTTGCGTTAACCGAAGTGCTACCTCTGACCAACTTCTTCAAAAGACTGAACAAGCTTCAGTTCTCTGCCTGTATTTTATACTGCTTCTTCCCTTGATTGAATAATTGCCTAGACTTCCAAATGCTTGATGGCTATCAAGAATATTCCGGCTACAACCAACTGGAGCAACAATCTGTACAAATTCGTTCACAAGCATCATTTGACTCTGTTGCTCAAATAAACTTCATCGTATGCTTTCCCATCCATGTGGCGGATGAATGTTTGACCCTCTTCTCCAATCAGATCTAAAACTCTTTACAATTTTGCTCAAGAATTTCTACTCATAGGTCTATAGGTATTTTCCCTTTAAGGTCTACATAAAATTTACCTCAAGGTTTGCTCTTAAATTTGCTAGAAATCGCCCTTTAGGTCTTCAAAAATTCACCTTCAAGACTGCTTTTAAAAAAACACCTTATATTTGCTTCTAAGGTATGCTCTAGGTCCGCTATCGATGGAATGATATTTAATGAAGAATGCTTAGACAAATCTGATCAGATATTTTCTAAACCCGCTCTGATACCATGTTAGTTTTTAGATTAGAAATGTAAACAAGCAGAAAATGCAACACATAGACAATGAACATAGTGATTACCTTGGGAAAACCCTCCTACTCAAGGGAGAAAAATCCGACAAAGAATATTCTCTTATATATTAGAAGAAAAGTGCAAAAAATTGCATACAAGATCAGGCCCTACACAAGGCTGAGTCTCATACAATGAGAAATAACAATTCTCCTTGAAGCGAACCTTAAATGCACTAATGATAACACTTCTTGAATGAAATCTGCTGCTTGAAAGTTCGACTTGTTGCTGATGGAAGATGCGAACTGCTGCTGAAGATATTCAAATTAGAGTGAATTGATTGCTTGATCAAATGAGAGGACTTCATCCTCTTTATATACAAAGTTGGGTGGCCTCCTCTCTAGGTCGGCCCTTAGAAAAATATAATTTATTTATGAAGTAGAGGCCGACTTGCCTTTAATTAAGAGAAAATAGCTTTTGAAGCTATAAAACGCTAACAACAATTAGTCATAGTTTGGCTTGATAGGGGAAGCCTTGAAAGGGGTGCTTGTAAACTACTCAACCCATCTAAGCCCAAGAGCACGAGCGTCTAACTGAGACAACCCACCCCTTGGCCCCGAGCAGTAGGAATGTCTAAACCAAGACAATTCCACCCTTAGAGTGGCCTACTTAGTATGGGAGGCCCATAAACTGCATCCTCCTAACTTGCTTCCTTCAACCTCATTTGATTGATCATAGGATAGACATACATAAATCTATCCATTTTTATGTTAAAGAATCATAATTACTTATAAGGCTCAATAATTGCTGCAAGCATCATTATTACATAATCGTGTGTGTATATATATATATATATTATTACTAATTGATCTCTAAACTTATGATAATCATACATATTATCTTTATATATTTATATTATATATTGATAATTATATGAAACTTATAAATTATTCCCCACTCCTTATTTTTCTTATTTCTAATCTGCTTCTTCTTTAAGGATTTCTGCTGTACATTCCTTTATTCCCAATCTGCTTCTCGAAATGCCGATTTATTTCTGCATATGATTATAATTTATTAATGTGTCTGCTGTTATATCTAGAAATATTCCCTGTATTTATGTTACACCCTGATTGTATAGCTACTATTGCATAGGGCAATTGATTGTAATGATTGAATCAATGTGATGAATAAAACATGCCGTTTCTTGTTATCAATATGAATTTGTCACCATTTAATGATTCTCATTTAAATGTTAGTTCTATTGATGTTATTCTTGATGAATGTGCATTCAAAGTTACAAAGTAATGTTTATTCTAACTTTTGAGATGTTTTATGTATACTGTTATGTTGTGAACATATGACCCGTTAGCGTGGCATTGAATGCAGGTGTGTGAACCATTCCTCCAAGCAGAGGAGAAGTATCACTCCAGAGAGGAGCTTGGTCGGGTAAACGGTAAAGAGAACCATCTGAGCATACACACACATTCCTTAGACCGAGTAAGCTAAGTCAGTTTGTTTGAGTTATGGGTAAGTCATCTGTAGGCTTGTATGTTGGCATGAGGAGTCTTGTCTACTTCTATATGCATGTATAAGTGATGTTTATCTATGTATCTGTTTATGTTATTACGATCATTAAGATGGTAACATTATTGGTTAGGAGGTGAGCATATATACATGTATATAGTAAATGCACGTATGATGGCAAATGTATATGCTCATACGAATGCATCGATATGGTGTACATATATATACGTGTACATAAAGGAATATATACGGATGTATATACATGTATATATACTCACAACCAATGGTATTTGTGGATATTAATAATATTATATTATTATTGCCTGATGACTTTACATATATATATGTATATATATTTATATATCGGGTTGCTGACTGACTCACAATATATTTATATATTTGTTAAATATATATATATATATTAAGGATTATATATAATATTATTATAGTTATATTAAAAAATATATATATATATATATATTAATAATACTCGGGTATTTAAACATATATATATATGTTTAATATATTTAAGACTAATAAATTTTATATAATAAAATATATAATGGAATTATATTTTATTTAATTTCTCAATTTATGAAAATCGAATTATTTTCTAAATTGATCTTCACTTTGGAAATTGACTTATTTCCTAATATTTTAAATCTCATTATTGGAATATCAAATTAAATTATATTTTGTTTAAGTTTATATTGGAACCAAAACTAAGGAAATCGGGTTTTATGAACCGAGCTGATTTTAAGTGGGAGAAAATTGAATGATTTAAAATGTTAAATGGGAAAAAGGCATTTTAATCTTATAAAGTGCGTTTGAAATATTTATCATTCAAACATTAGAAACTTGGGGAAATAAAATAAAAGAGGCGAATGAAATATGCACCTGGAGTTTTCACGACAAGACCAAGTCGCAGTGTTTCCAACGCAGCTTGGAAGCTGTTGGTAGAGCCATGAATAATGGCAATGTGGGTTTCATATAACCATGACTATTTCTTCAAAGATGAATCATCAAACAAGATTTCTGCAAATCGCACCAAAATAGAGACATGGCTTAGGTGTCGATTCACCAGTTTCAGCACATACAGGTTTGAAATATTCTTAGGTTGCTATCAATGATTAAGGTCGATTCACCTTTGAAATCCACCACATATCATAGTTGAAATGTTCAAAACTGAGTTTTGCCAGTTTACATACCATTTGATGTGCAAAATTGTTGGGCAGGGGGCTCTATATATAGCCGCCCTGTTCATTCTTCTCTACTGCTTCTTGAATCTGAATTCCCTCTATTTACTAAGAGATTATTTTGTGAGTTATATTTTTTGAGAGTAATCTTTATATCTGAGAACTGAGAGTATCAACTTCTCATAATCTGAGTTTAATTTTTCAATTCGGCTGTGACCATTACCAGCTGAATAATCAATTCTGAGTGACTATATTCTGAAAGAGATAAGTGGCATTTGTGAGTAAACCTGAGAGGGAAAGTCAGCAACTTGAGAAGGATTTGCCAAACAATCAGAAGTGCTGGAAGTACTAAGACGTCATCTTTTGAAGGGACGTTAAAATCAGGCATGAGATATTCTTTTGCTACCCATTCTAACCTTGAATACTTGTTGGCGTTTAAATTAGCACCTCTGGAGTGCTGATTGTAAACGTTCAGCTATTTCAAATGTTTTGCAACACTTCTTCGTTATTTAAAGAGAAGTCCCTCTCTACTGGGAGCAATGCATAAGGAAGGGAAATGTAAACTAAAGTTCCTATCTTTTTATGCTTCAGCGGCAGGACACAAGGGTGCACAAACACAATGCGCCGTAGCTAAGCTTTTTCTCTGGTTTCTGCAGATCTCAACTACGACTAATCTAGCTTCTATCTATCCAATACCTTCAAGGTAAACAGAGCATGAGGGTAAAGGAGCGGGAATGGTTTGGTTGGATCACCTGAATTCGCCGTCTCCTGAGAATATGACCGAGGCTCTGAACTCTCGGGTATACACCAAGATAAGGTTGGTACAAGCAAACACTCTATACGGTAAACTAGATCTGAGACCTGCCAAGGAGGAGGGACTCCTATCCGAGGTATGGTCTAGGAAATAGTTTACGAGAAACAACAAATTTACGATGCCTTGGCCAGCGAGCTTGCTAAGGAGGAGGGACTCCTATCCGAAGTATAGCTTGAAAGTCAATACATTAAACAACAACAAACGACAACTTGTCAATAACAAATGTCCAAGGAGGAGGGACTCCTATCCGAGGAGGGAAATGAAACAACGAGCTATTAAACACAAGACGTGGACACAACTCAAAAAGATTGACCAAAATGCAAGCGCCTTCTGATATTCTCCTTCAAAGCTTCATCAACGAATTACAAAGGTTGGGAAAGCAAAGGCACGAAATCATGCACAATTACGATCAACCAACGAACTCTCATCCAAGAGTGAACAAATATCCGCTTTCAAAGTGTTGGCAACAATGGCGCATCAATTTTGCATAGCAAGTAAAAGTTAAACAAATAATGAGCCCAAGGCTCTTATTTATAGAACTCAAAGGAGTGGGCAACCCCAAAATCTCCTTGAGTTAACAATGAGTTCTTGCCAATCAATTAGCAAGATTTATTCCTAAAAAGGGGGAACAAGCAGTTAACTGGAAAACTACTTCAGTTAACTGAAAGTCAACAAAGAGTCAACTGGAAACTACTTCAGTTGACTGAAAGTAAACTAAAGGTAAACTTTAATGAAAGTATCCCTCCAAAATAGACATCCACATTTAGTGGAGATCTAAGATCCACAAATCATGGAAGTCAAATAGACATCCTTAATCAGTGGGATCTGACAATGCATGATTTAAGGAAAGTGGAGTTAAACTTGGAAAGAAGCATCAAGTTAACTCCAACTACATTTAATACCATCTTGAGTTGACTTGGAAAGAAGCATCAAGTCAAACTCAAGTCTCATAAATGCCACTTGGAGGGTGTATGGCGTCCTTTTTGGGTGCATTTATAATTCGCCATTAATCAGCAGTGTCTCTATCCATTGATTGACTTCATCAGCTTCTGGGGAGTTAATGCTCTGTAGGATGATGACGTGGCGTCGTAGCATGATCTCACCCGTTGTGAGCTGATTTCCGAAGTCAATACACTGAGATGCTGCCTCTTCAAACTTGGTTGATAAAGCTGCTACCTTAGCCAGCTTGCAACCATCTGGATCATCAAGAAAGGTACTGCGGATGACATCCCTGAACTGGTTCTGTACAGTAACCATCTCGACGTATTCTCCTCCCTCACGCTGATATTCCATGCAAGGGAAAGATATCACCAACATTCTTGCGAAGTTGATAATAGTGGCAACCACCCGTCTGTAATCAATCAACTCTACTGAATGAGCGTCATAGGCTTTCACCTTGTACGCCAATTGTTCCTTCCAAGCAAAAAGATGTTGCTTGTTTTCCTTAGAGTATACTGATTGATATGCCAATTGCAAATCTGCAATTGTGCTTTCGTCTTCAAGCCTCTTTTCTGCAATCCTTTGTTCTGACTGCTGGATCTCTGCACGAAGTCCATGTGCTCTATCCCGTAACTGGTATAGGTTTGCCAGTATACATCTACCCTTGAGAACAAACTCTTCCACTTGATCTCTCAAGTGTTTGCCGAATGTTATCAATTGCCGATGATTTTGTTCAGCGGGGAGATCTAGTAGTCCTGCTGGTAGGGCTGAGACGTTTGGTGTGCCATGTATCAAGCTGGTTATGTAAGACCTCAGTTTCTGATTTTCAGCCTTTAAGGCTGCTTTTTCTTTACCATCCTTAGCCATTCTTTCTTGTGCGCTCACCGAGGCTATTCCAAGAAGGTCTGCCTCCACCTGTCGTGTAGTCTTCCCGAGGTTAAGTTGAGACAAAGTGTAGTCTCCTACTTGGACCTCGTGTATGCTTTTCTCTACTGGTGGAGCGGCAGTCTCTATGATGATCTCACACTCTGCATTCCTTTCTATGTGAACTTGATTCTTCAACCTTTTCGCCGACGTGTCTTGTGGGACGTGATCGAATTCGGTAAAGTCAAGTTCATAGGAGGGTTTTTCCCTCTTTCTTCCTAGGAAGCCTTCAAGCCAAATAGAATCTCGGTGAACTTCGCTAGGAGGGACGTGAGGCCCTTGAATGCTAGATGTGTGAGACTGTGCTGGAGCAATGTCTCTTGGTGGCGAATCCAAGTCGATGAGGACTTGTGACCGCTGTGGTACTGGTGATATTGGCGGCTCTGCTTCCATAACAGGCACCGTTTCTGCTGCTGCTTCTACTATTGTTGCTTCTGCCATTGGCTCAGCCACTGGTTCTTCAACAATACTGCTGCTGGTTCCTCCGTGATAACTTCTGCTGAATCAGGGGTAGCAGTCTCTACTCTTTGTTCTGGGGCAGCAATACCCGTGATTATTTCAGGACTATGTGTGGCTTTCTCCACTGGTGTCCTCTGTGTTCTAGGCTTTGACATCCTCATCCCTCGGGAGGATTGCACCATTGCTTCTGCCTAGGCTTCCTTTTTGAAGTGGAAGGTGGTGTAGACTGAACCTGTGGCGGCTTGCTCTGTGGAGGTATCACCTTCCTTGATTTCTTGCTGTCGAGATAGAGTTGGCTATTTCTAACCACTCTACTCGTTCTTTCTTCTATAGACGTGTCTTCTTTGGCATACCAATCCACTCTCGGGAGCGGTTGGGAGTCAACTGAATCTGCGAAGAATGAGGGGAGAGTGACTTCCCCTTCATCATCGGACAGGCCCTCGATGTCTGCTGACATAAAATCAGCAATTTGTGAGAGTCTGAACCTGCTGTAGTTCCTTCTTCGCACTTCATACTCGTCTTTGCAATTTACCCAATAATCTTCCATAGAAGACTTATGTGACGAGTGTTGCTCGAGGTGTGCTGCATAGAGTCCTCTGGGATCATAGGATCTTCTATCAATGAGATACTTGAGGTTAAACCTCGCTGTTTCCTGACTCATCATCTTAGCATCTGCCGCGAATCCACATCTATATAGTCCCATCTCAACGGGAAAGTTAACAGCTGTCTTCCTCTTCAAGCGCAAGTAGACATGAACCTCGGACAACTGTCTCAGGAATTCCATGAAGACTACCCTATCTGAAGGGTATCTTGGTAGCATGGCGGGGTGGCCAATGTAGCCATACACGCGTATGTAGGAGAACGTAGGGAATTGAATGAACCAATCCGCCCAATCCGCCATTGCCTCTCTGGCTGTCTGTGAAATACGCACGTGCATCTCATGGTTAAGCTCACGTACTGTGTGCATAATGAAGTTATCACTCGTTCTCTTGAAGTGTCGCTCCGCTTGAGTAAACTCAAGACGTGCGAAATGTTCGTGAACCTTTTGCACACCTAAGGTTCCCACATTGTTCAATAACCTGAAATCGCCTTGGAAGGCTATTAGGTATACTAGGTAAGAGCACATGTGGAACCTATGAGCTTCCAGATACCCAGTGATTTGTCGGTGGAGTGTGTCACTAATCAAAGTGGCCCAGTCGTAATATTCCCTTCTGCCAATGATTTTAGCAATGACATAGTACATCCATGGCTGGAATTGACGACCATCTTCTTCTCCAGTGATTCTATTGAGTAGAGTGATTAACACTGCGTACTCATCTTTACATTCTCCTCGTCCCAACAACTTAGGCAAGCTTGCCTTTGTCACTTCTAGCCATTTTTCAGACAACCTTTTGACATTTGTCCTTAGCTGTCTCAAATGCCCTCTCACATTCCGTCACTGATATGACTTTGCTGTTAGGACATGATGGAATATCAAAAAACCGTTCGATATCCTGAGGCTTTAGACTGCAAACAATTCTTCCATCTGCTGCTCTGATTTCTCTGGTGGTAGGATTGTAATGCTTGATACAAGCGATTACAAGCTCTACGCTTTGAAGTGTGATGGGAATTGATGCGGCCTGCAGCAACCCGGATTCTTCAATATTCTGCAATGTGATTTGATTCATGCCTTCTAGCTGCTCCAAATCAACCACTGGATTTACTTGGTGTAAATTTGTGTCAACTGTTTTCAAGTAATCATGGAGTAAGACCGTCTTGGTCTCGTATTGTACCTGGGAGTACTGCATCTTGAAAAACTTAAAGATTGACTGGAATTTGACCTTGTTCAGATGATTTTTGGAAACCCTTGAAAATAGCGCCTCGCCGAGAAGTATTTTTCCGAAAAATCTGGCACATGGGTTTTGTTCGTGCTTCAATGCTGAACAAACCCAGTTCCTCAGAATTTGGATTCTGAAACTTTTTCGGAAAAACCCCCAAAAATAGGGGCAGCAAGTTTGCTGATTTTGGAAAATTTGTCAAGATGGGTTTCTCTGGAAAATAATGCTGAATCTACCCAGTTGATCTGATCTGATGTAGCCTGCTGCTTTTTCTGTCAAATGCAAGAAAACCTAAGACCAGAAGAGAGGAAATAGACAGAAGGTGGATTGGAAGTTTTATCTGATTCCCTGAAAAAATCTATCTCTGGGTCCAATCCTCAAAATAGCAATCCTCTTCTGCTTCAGATCTGCAAGAAAAATTGAAGAACGGATGAAAACCTTGTTCAGATCTGCTAATGGCGTCCTTGAGAGCTTGTGGCTGATCTTGATCTCTTAACCTGCAATGAAATAATGAAATGGGACGCCTTCACCTTGAATATATATGTTTAAGCTTCAGATCCACAAGTTTGGGGACCTAACTCAAGCTCAAAAGGTGATTTTGGCTTGATCTAAAGTTGAAAAGGTGATTTCCACCAATCGTGGAGTGTTTTAGCCAACTTTAACTCAAAAAGCTCTTGACTTAGTCAACAAATTGACCCTTGACTTCTTTAGGCGTCCCTTTTGGTTTCTTGCAAACTTTTAAATATTTTCTCTCCTGAAAGCCCTCTGTTTGATCTTGAATCTAGCATTATCTGTTGATCCTGAGATGTTGCGAACACATTCACTGCGGAGCTGGATCCAAACTGGAAAGAAGTGCCTGGGAGATATGATGATGAAAAGCTGAGTTTAGGGCTTCAAAAGAATGGGCGCCTTTTCCAAGGAAAGGCGCTTTTGCTAATGCCTTAGTGAATTTTCAAACCTCGTTCTTCAGCCTTTTGAAATGACCTCTCGTGCTTTGATCTGGATTTCTCGTTGATCGGAGAGTCAGATGATTTCGTTTGATGTCTCATCAGGTACATAGCTCTGTTCGGCCAAGAATGACTGACTTCAGAAAACCTGGATCTTATTTTAGGGTTCCTTTATTCAAGGGCGCCCCTCCTTGAAAAGGGCGCTTTTACCTTTTGGCGTGATCATCTTCATTTGAAAAGTTGCCTACTTTGATTTAGATTATCTGTTGAATGCTCTGTCAGATGTTGGTGCTTGCAGTTGCGTTTCCGAGATCTACTTGGGCTGAGAAAGTTATCCTGGGAAACCTTTTGTCATTTATCAGCATCTGGAGGTCAAGAAAGAAGGGCGCCTTTCTTTTGGAAAGGCTCTTTTTCTTAGAACTTTGCCGTTAACTGTGGTTTCCTGACATTTCCTCAACTGCCTCTTTTTGCTTTGTCAGCAGCTGCTTGTGATCTATTCATCGGATGATCTAGATGTTTGTTTCACTGTTGAGCCAGCAATCAAACGTCGAGAATGACTGCTTTGGATGATCTTACTGACTGCATTTGACCCTCAAAGATCATGGGCGCCCCTGCTTGAAAAAGGCTCTTTTCAGCATTTTGAGTTTCTCCTTCGTAACGTTTCCAGAGTTAGTCAAATTTTGACCTTTTTCACTTTCAGGAATCTCCTTCATCAAACAGCATCATTTTTGACCTTTTCCGCCATGGTTGCGTCGTTGAAGCTTTTGAAGCTTAGCTTTCAGCACCTGGTACTGGCCAATCTGCCATTAATGGCTGCAGAGGTTCTAACTTTGTTCCTGAAAAATAGAAATAGACCCACCAGAGTAAAACATGTCTTTTGATGATTCTGACTTGACCAATGTGATCGTGAAGCCTTTTAATCCTATCAAAATCATTTTCAATCATTTTGGGAAGGTCCTATTTTCGGGGGTTTCCCTGAAAATAGGGGCGAAAAACCCTAATTTTCAAATTTTCAGAATTTTGCACGTGTGTTCTTTGACAGAAACCCACCAAGATTCTATGATTGGTTTGACCTAAAACTGACTTAACATGGCATTTTAACAAGATTTAGCTCAATTTATATAGAATGCCAAAAAATTTATTTTGGGTACAACAATACTAAAATGTTATAATCTTTTGTGATTACTGTTTGTGCATTGGTAAGAAGTCATTTCATTAATTGCATTTCCGTGTAAAAGAGAAAATGAGTTATTATATGAATTGCATAGCAGTTTGTATTTAGGAAGTAAACTGTATAAGGGATAAGGTTGCATATTTGTGTGAAAAGCATTACTTGTATGATCTCCATATAAGGGGAATATGTTGAAGTATTTACTAAAATACTAGGATGGAAATGAAGGCATTGAATTAAGTAACGAATACAACTTAAGTTATTGGATTAACTTAGATAAGCTTATGAAACTGTAATGTCCCCTTCCTAGGCAGTTTAGGTGTTTGAGGGGTTAGCCTATCATTTTGACCCTCATAGGCTAACAAATTTTATTAGAGGGTTGTTCATTGCAGTTGTTCGGAGTTTTGGGACATTACTCCATCGTTTGATTAGGTTTGGGCCTCTGCAGATGCTTATAGAGTGTTATTCAGGCACTTACTATTTATAGTAAGTCAGGCCATCAAGGTTGCTATTTCTAGCAGGGCACCTGGTTCAGTTGGCTATCTTAGTTTCGACCCAGTTTGGCAGTCTGGTGAGCAAATGGAGAATATTTGAGCATTTAATAATAATTAAATGATTATTATGGTGACTTTATATTATAAAGTCAAATATTAAAGTTATTAATTATTTAAATGGCATATTATAAAGTATTTTAATGACTTTATAATAAAAGAGGCGAAATGATTATTAAATGGGGTCAAGCATGGTAAAAATGGTCGGGCTCGACACAAATAACCTGCCCAAGAGACTCAACAATAGCTGGGAGAAAATGTCAACAGGGTAGAGGAAGACCCGAAAACTCAAGCCAGACAGGCAAAGGGAAGGCTAGGCCTTCTAGCAATGAGCCAAGCAAGCCTGCGGAGGTTGCTGTGATGCAACCACAAAATGTGGTTTCAAACCCTTCTTCAAAGGGGAAAGCGAATATCAATTCCGTTGACTCAGAGGCTCCAGGTCGATGAAGTATTACTCGAATGCCTCAGCTAGCCTCGGTTCTTTCATCTTAGCAGCAAAATTTGCACCATTCTCGCAGCCCATCTGGGTGTGCGGAGATGGTGAGTACATTTTTGAGAAACACAGAAGTGGGTTGCCTGGCTTTCAAAAGGTGTTAGATTTTTTGCAAAATCGCTTCTCCTCCTTAGAGGATGAGGATGATATGCAAGAAGTTCTATCATGAACTTTCTATCATGGAATGTCTGAGGTCTCACTAACCTTGCCAGGAAGTATTTCGTGCAGGATACTCGACAACATTATCCTGGTATTGATGTTTTGTGTCTTTAGGAAGTTAAGATTTCTTCCTTCATGCTCTTTGTTGCATGTCGGGTGATTTGACCAAATGGCTTGGTGTTTGCTTCCAAATATGATTTTGGTTGTGGAGGGGTTGTCACCCTTCTTGCACCATAGTGGCATTCTTGCATGGTTGAGCATGGGTCCGATTTGATGCATCGGCTTGTTTGGATCTTCATGTCATTTGAAAGTCATTCTTTTGGGATCATTAATGTTTATGCTCTCAATGGTGCTATTGAAAGATCTTTTCTCTGGTGGTGGATTGCGGATTCAATGTGAAATGGTCTGCCCTATTTGCTAGTAATTTTTTTCGATTTTCAAAGTGTTTGACGGATTGACATTTCGTCAAACACTTAATCACCTTGCCGTTCTGAGTATTAAATTTAGTACTTTTCATCAAGTAGGAGGTTGTCTTGTTTCAATGTATATATTGAATAACACATCACAAATTCCAAAATATGGCATATATATATATTTCAGGCAACCACAGCTAATAGGCATTCATCTCTATACAATGATTGAAATATTCCATCACATGAGATATCCAATGTAGGAAAAATATATATATGTATAATACCCTTTACTAGAAATTTTAGAGAATAATCTTTGAATATTGTTTTACACAGCAAAGTTGTAAGAAATCTACTAACAACTGAAATATATAAATATTAATCTCATCTCATTATCTGTGACCTGAAGATGCTTGCATAAGGGAATCAACCAGCTGGTGTAAACCGCTCCACCTTAATCCCTTAATACTTTGCCTCCAAAGCATACGAGCTCTCTAACTAGGCATTAAGATAAATATTGAGTGGCCCAATGGAAGTCAATTATCTCTGAATATAAACTTCCACGTATTCACTTATCTGTATTGCCACGATGGAAAGAGAGCTTTGCCACAACTTACACAACACCTGAAATCTGTCAATTTCTCCACACTTCATGACTCTGTCCATTTATGTGTCTTTCCATGAGATGGACGTCTATTGGCTTCCCACAAATTTCTGTCAAGGTTATTCTTCTGGCAAGGTACGCGATTCTTTATTTGGCTTGGCAACTTTACAGTGACCCCCTTATTAGTATTAAAATCCTCTATCCAAGCGGCTCAAAGAATTAAAGCTGCTCCCGATAAGTTTCTATATAGAAAATTACAGAAGGCTTTCTTGGTAATGAAGACACCCTTAGGTAATCATCAAATAGGAGGCAACAGCAAGCATTGGAGAAGTCTTGAAAGTTAACGACAACTTCTTCATTCGATGCGTTTTCCCAACATGGAGTTTAAGATTACATCCATTGACCAAGAATATTTAATTGAGATTCTTTAAATATAACGGTTTCTTCAAACTCATTCGATGTCTTGTATGCAACAACTATTGGCTCATTTTCAGGCAATGACCTCCTTTAGTTTCCTCGTCTGATTTTATGCAACTCTATAATGGCGTAGCCTTGCTTGTGTTTAATTAATTTGGCTTCACCAAATTGATTGGCTTACAGTTATTTATTGAAGACTGCGGCTCAATAAATCTATCGGTTCCTTCATTTAATTGACTTCTCAGGAATGAGGCGATAAATTCTAAAGCTATAGAAATTCAATAATATCTGTCATCACCTCGTCCTTTGGTTTCCATTAAGGAATACGTCTGAGTCTTCTCCTTTATCAGTGGTAAGAAATAAGGAACCCGATAATAATGAATTGCAATTAATTTGTATTAATTTGAACCTCCACTCTGTCGACAAAGCAATTTGCTTCAAGCTCCACGTCTTTAATGATTGTCTATTTGCTTAAATGCAGACTTCGATAGCAAGAAGAAGCGGCCCCTTCATGTGGGAAGCAAGATATAGTTCCTTTCCTGAAAACTCAATATCAATTCCGACCTTTTGAGAGAAGCCTGTGCTCCTTTCCTTCACAAGCTCTCATTTCTCTTATTTCTTCTGAGTCTGTATAAGAAACCCGATAACTGCTGGCCGTAGTCCTGTTGCTCTCAACTTATAGTTTCATTCGCAGCCCAGTGTCTTTTCATACAGCTTCTTGAATATAAGCTGCATCTGCAAATGGAACAGATATAGAATTGTCTAGCTACTATGGAAATGGTCTCATCAACCCAATCACCTCCAATTTGTCAGTCTACAATCTGCAGATGTGAAAACACTTGAATCATATCCTGTTCATTCTCTTTTCCAAACCACAACTCAGGCGAGCAATGCGAATGGTTATAGATAATGTTGTAACATAAATTCGTTGAAAAAAAATTCCTCATTGCAACCCTTAATATTGATTTGATTGTGTGAGACTACACCGCGTGAGACTCAGAGTTAAAAGCTACCTTGAGATTTAATTAGGTTCCTTTCCAGGTTAAATAACCACAATTTTGAACGAAACCATTAAGACTCCCCTCTGAACACACACAACCCGATATGAAAGCAATAATAAAACTGAAAGAACCAATTAAAGCATACGCATAATTCTTGATTTGGAATTATCAACAATCATCCAGGGAGTGTCTCTCAACCCCAAAGATCTCTACGAGAAGAGACTTTTGTCCTCACAAAGTTCTGGAAAATATCCAGCCAAATCCTGTTACCAAAATCCCAAAATCCAACCTGCTGCAATTTGCTCCACAATATTCTTAATAACCTTTCACTTCGTAACTCCTCCCGGTGACTTCTTGAATTCCTTCTTTTCTCCATCTTTTAATTTTAAAATTGTGACTTTATTTTTTGAATTTGCATTTAATAAGTCACAATAATATAATATTATTTAATTAATTAAATTCCCTTTTTGAATTAACAATTGGAGGAAAGTATTAATTAATTATATTATATTTCTCCATGAAGTCCAAAACGGGACATTACACAATGCCCCCTGCCACTTGGGTTTTGTGCGAAGATTTTAATATGGTTGAGGTGGCCTTTGATAAGGATGGGGCGGTGCCTTTTCATTGGACAGCTAGCGAGCGGGAGGCTTGGTTCTACATGCGTAATAAATTGGGTCTCTTTGATCCCAACTCTTTGCGCTGCCAACCCTAACTTGTTTGGCATATGTGGAGCAACTTCCAGGCGGGAAATGACAGAGTAGTTAAACAGCTTGATTGTGCCATGATTACGACACAATCTTTCTTTTCATTTGCCTCTTGCAAGCACTTTCGGTGATGCCTCTTCCCGAGGTCACCTTGTCAGGCCACTTCCCCATTAAATTTGCTATTAATTGGAAAGTAGGGTCGGCACGACCATCCAAGACATACTTTTTTAAATGCTTCCTTGCTGAGTCATCAACCCGTGTTGGCCCATATCCATAGGGTTTGGAATCTGTAGTGTCATCCTACTGAGCACAGTGGGTGGATTGCTTGGTGGAATTGTGCCATCCAATGTCCTGCTCACTTCCTCCACATCTATGGCCGCCAACTTGCCATCTTTTGCCGGCAATCCTATGAGGCCACCACCTTGGATCTTCACCGGGCTACAAAGGCTCTTTTTGCCAATCCCTTCTCTCTCAGCTTGCAATCCAGGGTGGCCCAACTTAGACACTAGAAGTAGATTGTCAATGCTCATGCTGTTAGAGGAGCCGAAATCAAAGCTAGAATGCATTGGCTTAAAATAGGTGATCGTGCCTCTAAGGAATTTTTTCTGGCTCTTCTTGCTTGTCATGCTCTGTCAAGGATAAAAAAAATCAAGGTCATATGGTGCTCTCTGAGTTGTCAGACATTCTCCAGGCGTTTGTTCGCCATTATGATAGTTTTCATTGCTCAGGAAGCCTCTTGAAATGTGCTAACCAATTTTTTCGTTGAATTGCACAACACAAACCAGCACTTGGCCAACTTGATTAGCGTTAGCTCAAATCCAAAATCTATCAAAGCAACTCTAACCAAGAATGCACCCTAAAACCACTTAAGGAAGAGGGGCGGGCATATGGTTAGAGGATCCCTGGGATTCAACTTGATACAGAAATTGATTACAACTGAACTGAAGATAAAACTCAACGTCAAGAATGTGCACTCAAGATCCCAATGAGGGCGAGGTGCTAACATATGACGAAGTAATTAAATGAAACTGAAATAACTAGGCGGATAACCAGCCATAGAAACTTGTTGTACCCAAACCAAATTTTTTGCTTCATCAAGGCATTTTGCATTAAAAAGTCTAAACCTTGCTAAAATGATGTAAAACACAGTTTTGGGCAATATCAAGCATGGAGTTTTTGTCAATAGTTTGTCAGTCAAAGTCAGTTATATTGAACAAAACCTGAAGCAGAGACTCAGAATGGAGCGTTTCACGATGGAGGAGCGTCTCACGACAGCATTTCATGTTGCACATGAAGATTTCAGTGATCCAAACGGAGTTTTTAATGGTCAATTTATGAAGATTTTTCAAAGGAAAAGTCAGAAAGTGCAAGTATAGCCCAGGGGCGCCCAACTTGTTGGAGGTCAAGATCTTGTCTAAAATGCTCAAGCATCCAGTCAATCTCTTCAGAATTAGCTTGGCTATCCGTTGAGCTATCTAGCGAGGTATTCGAAACTCCATGACCAGGAAATCAGCGGCAGTTGAAATCCCTAAATTTCGGATGTGAGAAATTTGGCCTTTTCGGTAAAAGCGGCCCCTAATGCGGCCCATCTTAGGAGCCGGTGTAAATCTCGGCCGGTTTGATGCGGATCGTTAGTGTCCTGATTAACTGCTTCGTCCAACGAGATATCAAAACCTGGAGTCATTGAGTTTGAGAACTCGGTGGCGGTCATCGAAGATCGGCTTAAAATGGAGTTTTTCCGCGTTCTGAGCTTCTCGTTTATTCCCGGTCTGAAGTCTGAGGCCAGAGCGTGGCAAGGACCCTCGGATGGCGAAATTCTGCGGTGAGAGTCTTCCGTTGCTCCGGTAATACTCTAGCCTAGCTCCATAGCGCAATGCCTTGTCAATCAGGCGTTCCGGTGGTGCGTGGGGTTCACAAGCACGTAATTTTACGGGCGAACCAACAAATGATTTTCAGTGTATTTCCACAGTCTAGAGGCGTCTAGCCTTTAGGCGTGTCAGATGAGACCGTTCGCGTTCGAAGTCTTCACGGCTATTGAGCGTAATCATTTTATCTATTCAACAAGCCTAGCGGAAATTCGACCTTGAGATTTGGTAGTTGCTGCATTGTAATGCTTGAGGTCTCTAGTGTATCTTGCAAAGCGAAGGCGTCGAAATGGCTAAGTCTGGAATACGCACTGGAGTGTTTGAGGCCTTAGAAGCAGTTTTCTTGCTTCGTCACCTCCAGAGACTTCTCTTGTGGGCTCTTCCGGCTGTCCGTTAAAACAGATAGTGCCTGAATCGGGTCATCCCAGCTCCAGTTACCAGACGTCAAAGTAGGGTACTTGGATGAAAGTTCGGTTTTCGTCAAAATGACACCAGTGCAACATAGAGCCAGGGGCGCTTTTACTTTTGAAGCCCTTAATTCAGCTTTCAGGTGTCATATGTACAGTCATTGGATGCAGAATGTCTCCAGGCACGCAGTGGGCTTCGTTGCTTGTCAGCAGGGTTCACCGTTCACCGTCGGCAACCGTTTGAACATCTTTATCATTGAGATCAATTGTTATGCCACATAGGGTTTCAAGAGATTGAGGTGATAAATCTGTTTCGTGTCTATTTACCATTGTGATCAATCGTTATGCCACATAGGGTTTCGAGAAATTACAGTGATAAATCTGTTTCGTGAATCTTTATCAATATAATCAAAGGTTATGCCACATAGGGTTTCGTGAGATTGTGATGATAAAGGCTGTTTTGTGAAGACTTTGCTTTTCAATCAAGTGTTATGCCACACAGGGGTTCCATAAGATTGTCTTGGTAAATTCTTAAATCTGTTTTGTGCCCAATAAGCTGGTTTAAATTGAGATGATAGTTGCGCCACCTTGCCCTCAAGTAGAGAATTTAAACCCGTTTATCGTCAGTTAGTCAAACCTTGCTCCGTTTCCTCTCGCTCTGTTTTCCTGAGGAGATTGGATAGATTAAATTTAAGTTGTAGTTAGTAGATCGCAAAGAGGAAAACTCAGCTACAGCAGTATAGGTTCTTTCAAGAAAGCCTTGTGCCTCTACAGCTGAAACAAAAAGACAGGACATAGTTTAGCTTATTTTCCTTTGCAAGTATTTTTGTCAAAGCACAACGAGGGAGCTTCCCCTCCTAATTTGAAGAGCACTCATTGCGTAGTGTACACAGGCTGTTCATAACAACTTCTACTCCAGAGGTGTTAGTTGTTACGCCAACAAAACTCAAACTAACTAATTCTTCTGCTGCGGCGGGCATCCACTTAGGAGTGGGAATTCACCACTTGATAGTGGGTGCAAGAGAGATACTAGTTCACTTCTCCACACTGGCGGTAAACCATCCAGGGGTATTTAATGTGAAATTTAAGAAATAATTGCAGCAATAAGGGACTAGAACAGTACTATTGTTTACAGTCTTACAATATGAGAAAGAACTGCAAATTATATAAGAATTACAATAGCTTTCAAGCACATAGGTATTGGATGATTCCACACAATTATCTCTCTAAATGCTGAGCATGAATCAAAAATCAGAACTTCTAAAGTTTGATAATAATAATCAGCAAACTGAAATGAATAACCAGCAACTGTGAAACCAATAAAATGTTCATAACTCATTCAATATACCTCCGAATTGAGTGATGTCTTTTGCAGAAGCCTTCTAGGAGGTAGTTGCCCAAAATCAGATCACAAAACAGCATCAAAACTCCATATATAATTTTGGCACAAATCCCAAAGCTCTCAAGAATGGTACGACCCTCCTTGAGGGGTGATTTTGACATAAAAAATCAACAACTCAAAACAAAAATCTGCTAACTTGTGGAAGGGGTCGCCCAAAGCATAGAAATCAGATTCTTAAATGCCCAGAACAAAATTAAAATTACTCACAAAGCTGTATACAAGATCGACTTTCAGCTGTGACTGTATCAGCAACTTCAAACTGGAAAAAATCATCAAAATCTTCAACTATTGAGCTCAATCTGCTAGTCTGATTTGAGAAGCAGCAAATGACCAACTAGGTGTTGTATTTCAAACACGAAATTGGATTGGAACTAGGAGGTAAGCATCCCTCAAAGTATTAAACAAGTTGCCATTTCGACAGCATAACATTAGCATAAAAACATTGGATGATAAATGCTGGAGCAAACTATCTCTTTTATAGAATTGAAAGTGACTTTTCAAATTCCATAACTCCAAGAAAGGGACGCCAAAAGCTCCTTTTTGAAATATTTTACTTTTCAAAATATTTAATTCTCCCTTAATATGGCATCCAAAACCTAAGGCATATTAAAACAATATAAAATATCAATTATTCCCTCCATGAGGCGTCCACCCTTCATGAACACCTTTTAAAACAACTTCAAGTTATCATATTAGGCCAAGTGGGGGGGATCAACTTAAAATTAAAACATTAATAACTTGAAATAACTCATTTCTCCCTTTAACACCTCAATAGCCAAATTCAACAATATTCAATTGTTCCAACTGAAATGGAAAACTTACTGAAGAGCTGCCAATTGGACCACTGCCAAAATTAGAACTTACTAAAAATAGTAAATTCTAAGAAATGCCAAAAAGCCTCCAAAGAAGGAAACCCTGATTTTACCTCAGACAAGCCTACGGATTTCTGGAAATAAGCTAAAACCAAATGAAGAGCTAATGGCCAAAATGGGGACATTACACCTCTCCTGAACAAGATCGTGCTCTCCATGATTGCCTAGGGGTGGTCCTGTGTAAGCTTTCAGAGGCTCAACATGCTTTTTGTGAGAAATTACTCTCCATGGAGGATCTTAAGGAGGCGGTTAGCTCTATGGCTGATGATAAAGCACTAGGTTGTGATGGTTTTCCTTGTGAATTTTACAAAGCCTTATGGCCTTGTGTGGGTGCTGATCTCCATAAGGTCTACCTGGAAGCTTTTCATAATCAATCTTTGTGAAAACTTATTAACACAGGAAATATCAAATTCATACCTATGTTTGGTGATCCTGAAGACATCTATAATTGGTGGCCTATTACGCTGCTTAATGTTTCCTACAAGATCTTTGCCAAGGCCTTAGCTTTGAACATTCATCACATGCTACCTTCCATTGTTCGACCGGAGCTAACTAGCTTCATCAAATCTAGGTTCATCTTGGGTAACATCATTGTGGTCTGGGAAGGCATGGAATGGGCCCAAAGATCTAAGTAGCAGGCCCTTTTTTTAAAGATTGATTTTGCCAAGGCTTATGACCACATTGAATGGCCTTTTATTTTAGCTATGCTTGGTGCTTTGGGTTTTGGCCCTTGTTTTCTTCAGTCTGTTAAAATGCTTTTTGTGGATGCCTCCACGTGCACAACTATCAATAGTTGCTAGTCTCAGACCTTCGGATTGCATCGCTCCATTAGACGGGCTGCCCTCTCACCTCGTCTCTCTATGTGCTTGCTGCTGAAGGATTTGGATATTTACTAGCTAATGCTATTTCTTTTGGTAGGATTCGTGGTATTTCTTTGCCAGACTCCTTTAACTAGTTGGTGAATGGCACTTTGCAAATGACTCCTTTCTCACACTCATCGAAGATGAGTAGAATGTCAAAGAGGCTCTTTTATGCCTTGATACATTTTGCCTTGCCTCTGGCTCGGATATTCAGTGGCACAAAGCCTAATGTTATCGTCAATCTTTTCTTCCCACGCCTCCCTTGCTTCTCAAGTTTGGCTGGAAATGGATTGATCATGGGGAAATTTTTTCTTTTTTTGGCATTCCCTTTGCCTTTCAGGCGTCTCTGGTTGACCTTTGGAATGCAGTGCTTGCCAGAATTGAAAAGAAGCGTTCTAATTGGATTACCAAGCCCCTCTCTTTGTGTAATGCCCCCTTCTCAGTGATGATCTCACTATGGACTGATAGCTTATTTTTGGAAATCCGTAGGCTACTCAAATGTGCAAAATTAGGGTTTCCACTTTCAGTAAGTCATGTTTTCAGCTTAGTTCAGCTTTCCGTTGGTTTTGAAGTGAACTTACTATTTTTGGAATTGGCTATTTTTAGTAAGTCTAATTTTGGCAGTGGCATCATCAATAGTTCAGTTTAGGTCATCATACTATTTTTGGCAATCTATTAGTTTCACTTTTGGCATTGGCCTTGGTTATCTCCTTGGACTGAGTTTCATACTTAGTCAATCTTATGTTTTGAAGTTGTACCCCACGCCTAGGCTTGATGACTTCAAGCTTTTTTTAAAATGGGGACATGAAGGGGGGGTCGACTATTTGAGCATTTAATGTTTTATTGTTGCAACTTGAAAATGGACGCCTAAAGGGAGATGATTGATATTTTATTAATTCAAAATAAAGTGGATGTTTGAGAGGTGGCGTCCCTTGGAGGAATTTGAACAGTTTCTTGTTGGGAGTTACAGATTGCTTCATTCACCATTTGAAGCTTATATATTGATGCTTTGAGCTTTCATTCTTATGCTGGAATTTTATGGTAATGTTATGCTGCTGGACTGAATCCAGAACCTGGCTAAGGGGAAGCTTAGCAAACTCACCATCCTTTGGGCCTGAAACTATGGCTACCTAGGTGGTTATTTGAGACTGTACTTCACACAAAGGTGCAGATTGAGCTTTAATGCTGATGTTGTTGGATAGGTTGCTGCTGTATAGCTTGTTATCTAGCTACTGGTTTTACATAGTTGAAGCGAAAATTCACTGTTAGCTTCGTCATGGAATTTAATTTCATTCTAGGTATTTGCTCATGCTGTTCTACTGTGGAGGCACCCAGTTGTGAGAGTTTTTAGAATTTATTGTTGAGTTTATGATTTTTTGGGGCAAATCGACCTCCTTGAGGAGGCCATACCATTCTTGGCTTGCATAGAAAATTGTGCGTTATGTTCTTTGTTGTTTCTGGCTTGATTTCTCTTGGGAAGGTGGACACCATGTTTAGGGGCTTCTATTGATTGCTGTTTGAAGACCTCCGGAGCTGAATTGAAGGAGTAGCATTCATATTGGTGATTTTCTTCTTTGCTGGTCTGATTTTCTGTTTATACTGTTTCTAATCAAACTTAGTGAAATTTAGTATAATGCTGGTTTGAGCTTCATTTCTACATCATTGTGGCATTGTAATTGTTAGAGAATTACTACTCTAACTTTCTGAGGATTTTGGAAGCATATCTTTATTGTTTGCAGCTGTAACTCAATGTTTGTAAAGCTGGTTTAGTAGTACTAACAACTTATCTTATTATTGCTGCAAGTTATATGTTTGTTTACACTCCCACAAAGAAGTGGTTGAGTTTTAAATAATTGTCTCTTTCAATATTGTTAATTTCCCCCCACAAATAAGTGGTAGAGTGGAAAAGTTATTTCCCCCGCTAAATAAGTGGTAGTGTGGAATCATATGGTCAGTTATCCGCCTATTGTAATTACTTCATTCATGGTCGGCCAGCTGCCTATAGTTGTTTTGTAATTCATTTCAATTGTTATTGATTCCCGAAACCATATGCTATCACCTTGTCCACACTGGGATCTTGGTGAACATTCTTGGTGAGGGATTTTACAAGCTGGTTTTGATTTGGAGCTAACGCTAATCAGTGGTTTGATGCTGATTTTGTTGTGCTAAAACTGAAAAAAATTAAGGGGGAATATTACACTTTGGCCGGTAAATTCCAGATTTGTTCTAAAATTCTCACGACGACTCATGTTTACTATTCTTCTTGTTGGCCCCCTTCCAAGACTTCTTATTTGAAGCTTGAAAAGCTTCTTCATGATTTTTTGTGGGCCTCTTTAGAAGATCACCAAGGTTTTCACTGCGTCACTTGGGAGTTTTGTTGTCTCCCGCGGGATTCTTGTGGTCTTGGGCTTCTTTCCACTCAATGGCAAGGGTTGACCTTGTGTGCCAAATGGATTGTAAGGGCGATTTTTGGGAATGAAGCCTGAAAAATTCTTCTTAGGCATTGCATTTCCTTTGGTTTCCTAGCCAACCGGCTTGTCTGGAAGGGGATTGGCTTTCAAACCGTTTTGATTATAAAGGACGCTGTGCACATTGAAGGCACTTTTTTTGCCAAACGTATTTGGCATGCTTTGGAATCCATTAAGCCCTGGCTGTTATGGGTGGGCTTTGGCTTTCAAGATGGGTTGTCTATCAACCATCACAATCTCTGGTGGTCTCCACTTTTTCAAGTTCAAGGGTTTCCCCTGGCTCAAATGTGCCTAGGGTCCATGCCCTTTGGTTTCATAAAAAAGGCATCCTCACTCCTCGTGATTTGTTTTCCAGAGCCACGATGAATCTTCATTCTTGGGAAGATCTGAAAGCGTAGTTTCGACTCTCACAGCCAGATCGACAGACATCTTTTTGTCTTGGCTGCACTACCATTGGAGATGCTTCACAAAATTGGTGTTCATTTAGTTAAGTTGCGGTGGAAGGATTGGCGTTGGTGTCTGTGTTGAACCTTCAGTGGCATTTGTAGTCTTCTTTAGCTACTCGGTAGCACCGATTTCACAACATCTGGTTGGCTGTTATTGAACTAGAGATGGCCCATTTTGCTTGGTGTATTCTTTTCCAAGGTTTGCTTGTTGGCTCTCGCCTTTGACATATGGGCATCCCGGACCCTTGTTGTCCGTTTTGCGGTCAACTAGAGACTTTCATGCATCTCTTCTGGTTTTGCCGCCATGCTCAACAACTGTGGAATTGGATTCATGACTTCTTCCGCCCCCTTTTGGCCAAAACCCTTTTCCTGGACATGGTTCTTTTGGGGGATTGGCCTTGTATCCCTTCCAAGTATACCCAAGTCTAGCATGCTTTCATGGTTTTCGTTATGGAAGGATAGAAATCTTGTTATTTTTCCTCACAACTCTATTGATTGTGCTGTTTCACTTTTCTCGAAAGCTTCTATTTGCTCAAATGTGATGCTCCACATTCAAGTTTAGACAAACAAGGTGGCCTTGGAGGTTGCGCACTTTCAGGAGTTGCTCAACCATTGGGGTAATGTCCTGTGCACCGTGGTCAGGGTGCCACAAGACAACTCTACTTCCCGCG